>VDFB02141719.1:10631-173896 GCA_007258455.2 Sequoia sempervirens
CTCCAACAATTTATAACTTAATGAATGATGACACGTTCCATCATCGTGGCTCCAACAATTTATAACTTAATGAATGATGACACATTCCATCATCATCGCTTATACTTGATCTATGTGAATGGATTCTCATTTAAAATGCTAAATTTAAGAGCCAAATCCATCACAACAATCCACAGAATATACAGGATATAGGTCAAAACATGAATAAATAAGAAACAGGCCGTCGCTGGTTAACGTTTTTCATCTGTCTGCTTCTGTTCGTGGATAACTATGCAAAAACATTTTGGGCTGAAAATATCGAGGATTTAAGGCAATACCCATTTGATGATTAGTTCGAATGACTACCAAATCTATTATAGATATGACCCCTGAGAGCCTTCCTCTTTTAACAGACTCGTCTACGTCTGCTGACGGGAATGTTGCAGAGCTTCAGAGACTCAATTTTCATTCGAAGACCTCCAGCCGTCATCTGAGGGACCTTCATGTTCTGAGCTTTACATTTCTCTTTGTATTCTTGGCTTATTCTGCAGCTCAGAATTTGCAAAGCTCTTTACATTCTGTGAGGGTTTTTCTTTTTCTTTTTCAATTTTGCTTGAAAGTTGCTTAATCTTTTGTCAATTTTGGTGTGATAGTATTGTCCTGTGCCGTAGAAAAAAGTAGTGTATTATTATTCATTCATGATAATTTGATCATAAAAATTTAACGGGTTGCCCTTTGTACGAAAGAAAATTAGTGGGCTATTACTTTTGGTGATAATTTGATCTGTTATTGTAATTTTGTTTTAGAACTTCTTGATTTTGGATTGCAGGATGGAAATTTAGGAACTACGTCATTGGGTATTCTTTATACATCATTCACTATATGCTCATTTATAGCAACACCTGTAGTTAGAAGGCTCGGTTCAAAGAATTCACTTGTTCTTGGGACTTCAGGCTACTGGTTATTCATTGCAGCCAATCTGTACCCAATATGGTATGCTTTTGAACCTACTAACTTTGTTTACAATCATTAGGCCTATTGTAAGCAGCTTCATGAACGTTTCTCGGCACTAAACACTGCTAATGAATATTTCTAATAAATGCTTTTGAATATTTTTACTAAGTGCTTTTTTAATAGACCCAATTTGGTGAATGGTGGGTGTGCACATACTTCAAAATTAATTTCTGTGACAAAGAATTAGGAAAACAAACGGTTAGGGCCATGAAGTAGTTTGTTGTAATTAGGTAGTAATTATGAAAATGTAAGGAAATGGCCAATATAGATTGTTACTATACATCTCATATTATTTAATGGAACAACTAAGTTACATAAATCAAACAACAGGGTTCACAGGTAAAATTTCAAATCTCGAAAAGCTGATATCCCACCCCAAATAGACAAAGAACTCGCTTATGGAAACAATTGAATTTAACTTTCATAATCAAAGTCCATTCCTGTTTGAATTATTTGAATAGCTGCAATTCACTAAGCTTGCATTCTTGCAATTGGACTAGCTTGATTAGTTGCAACTCAGTTTAGCTGAGTATGGAAGGACCCTCCTGTGAAGTACAACTGGCTGTAGAGATGCAAATAAAATATACAGATTATGGTAGAGCTTGCTAGCAGGTGGCAATTTTTTCTAATTCTGGTGTTGCTTATAACAGGTGTACTATGGTGCCAGCGTCTCTGTATCTTGGATTTACAGCTTCTATAATATGGGTGGCAGAGGTAGGGGTGCTCTTTCATGTATAATTTTGTTTGCTTGCTTAGGATGCTTGGGGAATCACTTTGCCCCAGCCTGGGGATGACACTATTTGTGTTCACAACTTAAACTGCATTATTCTGTTGTGGCACTATTTCTGCTTACAACTTAAACTGCATTATCGTAGCCCCCATGGATGGGGATGCATCATTATCGTAGCCCCCATGGATGGGGATACATCTCCTCTAGGAGTGATTTTCCATAATGCGGGTGGGGATTTTAACTTTGGTCTCCTTTGTGAGAGCTCTATGTTTTAATTTTTAACCATTACACCCCACTCATGATATATAATCTATTTTAATTGCAACACAAAATAAATAAAAAATAGATAATTGAGATAAAATATGATATTGTTAAGCATGATCATGACTCCCATTTTTTTTACAGGGAACATACCTTACTTCTGCTGCAAGGAGCCATGCAAGTGAATGTAACCTTCCTGAAGGCACAGTTCTTGGGAACTTCAATGGGGAATTTTGGGGAGCATTTGCTAGTACTCAGGTTTGTCTGAAACACGAATTCTTCATCTTAAATTTCATTCAAATAATGAGGGGTCTGCATGTGTGTATGTAAGAGAGATAGAGACATTCACAATCATTTTTGTAATTCATACAATCCAATTGCTTCTGTTTTCTTTGTAGGTTATTGGTAACCTACTTTCACTTCTTCTGCTCAAGACTGGAACGGTGAGTGCTCTTATCTCATATCTATTGTTCTTATTTTTAATAAGGTGGTCCATGGGTACTTATCTGTGTCTTGTTTCTTCAAGTGCACACATATCAGTTGTTTTGAAATCCTATGTTATACTTATCATTGCAGGGACCCACAAGTAGCTCAGGCACTACATTGCTGTTTGCAGTATTTCTCGGAAGCATGACATTGGGAACCATTTTAGCATTATTCTTAAGTAAACAAAGCAGGTCAAAAGCAGGGCTTGGCATACACCATGAAAATTCTTCACAAGCTTCTTTCGGAAATCTACTAAAGGCGACCTTTGTTCCTCTACTTGACAAAAGGATGCTATTATTAATCCCTCTGCTTGCATACTCAGGCCTTGAACAAGCATTTGTATGGTATGTATCTGTTAGAATCTTCGTGAATATTTGCTTACCCTACAACAAATAATTGTCCATTATTGGAGCTTGTCATTTTACTGTCAACTTAGATTGATTACCATTTGCGGCTTTGTTGTTTTGCAATTTTAGGGCAGAGTTTACAAAGTTTGTAGTCGAACCTGCAATTGGTGTAGCAGGAGTTGGAGGTGCTATGGCCATTTTTGGAGCTGCTGATGCAATTGTAAGTGGGCCATGTTTACCCCACAAAAAGCGTGGTTGTAAAAATATGTTGTGGTACTTTTTTCAATATTTGCAGCCCTTTGACAAAGGGCAAACACGATGCTCATTTTTATGGTATTTTCTGGATTTAACCTTCATCTATTTAACTTTCATTTTTGGGAGACATAATATGTTGCTATTAAGTATTAAGAGAAATGATTGACTTCCTTTGTTTTTCAACATTTAACGGGGGACATTTTCATTCAAGATGAGCTGTTCTAATTTCTAACTATGGTGGCTATTTTCTATCTTTTTTCATAGAATACCAAACAGAGTTCAAGCTGGGAAACAGGGTTACACTCATGTCCTTGTAAACAGATTGAAACTTGGAGTCCTATAAGTATATCTTATGTTTGTTTTTAATTTCCAAGTAACCTTATTTAATATATAGTTTAATAATCAGAGTTGTAAGAGATATTCTGTTTTGCTGAAAATTTTAAGAGGTCATATAGGCAGGTTCCAGTAACTACTCTGATATTTAGTTATAGGAAACAAATTCCTTATTAGCACTGTGTTGGATGAAGAGTACTGAGCTCATAGAACAGGAAAAATTGCATACATGTATATGGATCTAAGATTTAAGAAGAACCTTGACCAATTGATTACAACATAAAGAAATTAGAAAATATTTCAGTGATATCATTTCCATTCACATTGTTGATTTTCAACAAGATGTCATTTCCCATGGCATTATTGTGTATTTTTCTCCATACTCTTGTATGATAGTGTCTTTTCTGCCAACTCTTATAGTTATAGCAATGAAGATATCTAGTTGGCTTTCACAATGAATGCAGATATGATTCAACACTCACAGATAAATTCTTTCAACAGCGTTAATAATCCTAAATCCTTGTAGTTATTGCATTACAAGAATCTTCCCTCTCTTGTATGTTGAAAAACATGAATTCTAATCTCATCTGCTTCTCACTAATCCTAACATGAAGCTTATCAAATTATATTTGAATTTGTTTTTGTTCTTGTTCGATTTCTCCCACTTTTTCAAGCTTAAGTTGCAATGCTGGTTTGGATTGGTTATCTTATTTCTTCATTCCTTTCATACGAGTTTAATGCTCCCTTGATCTTCTTGCTTACAACTTCTTCAAACCTATTTCTTACTTCTGCATCAATGCTTTTAAAATCTTCTTGTTTCTGATAGTCCTTTCCTTCTTTAAGCACATAATTTGAGATAAAAATGATTGATAATGCTTTTAAATCTCAATATTTCCTTGACCTTCTTGGTTAACCCTTTATCTGATGTTATATTGTGATTCTTTTTACTATTGCAAGTTTAATACCTCTTTGAATATACGATATAAACTTTTCAATCTTTCTTTCTTGCCTTTTTTCTCCCTCTATTCTTTTTTTGGGCTCCTCAATTTGCTTTTGAAGAGCTTCATATTCAAGTGGTTTAATCAATTTCTTTAAGATTTCAATTTGTTTTTTAAGTAATTTCTTTTTTTTTGAATAAAGAGGGTAAAAATTTATTAGATCATCAGAAAATAAATACAATCAAGAATAGGAATCAACTGCAAGGCCAGGCCAGGGGCCCAAATCCCGACCAGCAACACCGCAACCACACCCCACAAAAGAACAAAAGCAAGCCATCCACATCAAACCATTAAGCAGCCATCCTCTAAAATCAGCCTATCCAAAGTCTCTAGTTGAAGTCGAGATAATTGCTCCCGTTTGTCAACCTTCCAATCCCCCAATTGCTTAGAAGCCCACTTGGCCAAGCAATCAGCCATGCCATTCCACTCCCTCGAAATGTGGACAAAAGAAGTTCCATCCATCATCTCACTTAGCCGAAGAATTTTCCGAACCATTGAAGCCAGTTGCCAATTGACTCCATCCAACTTTTGATTATGCAACATGGTAATCACAATCTGAGAGTTAGACTCACACACAATCCTAGCACGTGAGCACCAGGTCCTTTCAAGAGCTATAGGGATAGCAAGACCTTCCATCAGGTTGTTAGTATGATGTCCTTTATAGATGAAAAGAAGAAAAAAACAACTCCTGAACAGCCCTTCCCAACTCCTCCCACTCCAACATGCCCAGGGTTTCCCCTAGATGAGCCATTAGTATTAATCTTCAAAACTCCACAAGGAGGTGGAGACCATTTCCCACCTCTCTGGGTTTTCCTTCTGGGTTGTTGACTCCCCTTTACCAATGGAGATTTTAGACCTTTCTCATAAAAACCTAGCCTCTTCATCAAAGCTTCCTCTTCAGATTCCAAGGATAAAGAAACCTCACACTTTGCATACACCGTCTCATGAATCATGCCCATGATGTGCTGCCAAATCTGCTGAACCACTAGTCTTTTCCCTTGAAAAATTATTTGATTTCTTTCCGGCCATAGCTACCAAAGGATAAACATGGGGCCAATGCCCCATGCCACCTGAAAAAAGAAGGCCTTTTCTGGAAGCCTGCCCAAGCTTCTCCAGAATTCAACCATAGAAGAGGCATGAACACAAGCCTACTTCCAGACTCCCCACCAAAGGTGCCAAATGTCTCTAGAAAAGGAACACTGAAAGAACAAATGAGAGGAGCTCTCCTCACCATTACTACAAAGAACACAAATAGAAGGACCTTAGAATCCTCTCTTCTGAAGATTGTCCCAAGTAAGACACCTATTCTAGACAACCAACCATATGAAGAAATTGCATTTAGGCCAAGCAAACTTGTTCCACACGTTCTTCCACCGTGTGACTTCAGCTCCTCCATATTTTTGGAAGTTCAACTCCTGATAACCAAAAGCCACTACATAAACTCTTGTAGGATTTGGGCTCCATGCAAGAGTGTCACTCCCTCTCAAAGAATTGCACACTCTACCTACCAAAATCTTTTTTAAATCTGTGCAGTCCTCAACAGAACCCCCAAGTGGCCATTATGATGGATCCTTCCATCCGTAAACCACCTCCAATCCCAGATTCTGAGCAACTTTGTAGTCCACCTTAACCCGCCTAGCCTCAATGAGACTATTACAAAGATTTTGTAAATGTGGTTACATGGAAAGAATAGGGGGGAATCCATCCCAAGAATCAGACCAGAAAAGAGCTTCTGCCCCCTATTACATATCCAAAATAGGCCCCGCTTAATTAGTTTAGCACCCTTTTGAGAGTGTCCCAAATCATAGAACCCTTGCCCATTGGGCAACTTCTTGGCACATCCTCATTCGCCACTCCCCTCAAATACTTAGCTGTGAGAATCTTAGCCCAGGCGAAATCCTAATTAATGCACCACCTCCAATAAAGCTTAGCAGCCAAGGCCTGGCCAAAAAGGCTAGCCTATCACAAAACTAGACCACCCTCCTACAAAGATCTACATATAGTCTCCCACTTTACCAAACTCCACTTTGATGAAGCCAAATTTCCAACGCATAAGAATTGCCTTGCCAGAGCATCCAGGTCCTTATTGTAGCTTGTAGGAGTTGTCTGGACCATACACCTGTAAATGGGAAGAGCTTGAATCATTGTTTCAACAACAAAACTCTCCCAACAAAGGAGAGCCATTGATGGGCCCAATGGCTAACCCATTCACGAACTTTATCAAGCACCTTTTTCCAAGTTCCCCTCGAAAGTGATCTAGCTAAGAGAGGAATACCAAGACAATACACTAGTGAGAGAGCTCCAATTTGAAATCTAGGAATGCGAGCAATTCGATGTTGAATAAGGGGGGGGGGGAGGGGTTATTGAAGAAAAAAATGGAGGATTTTTCTTCATTGATCTTTTGTCCTTAGGCTACAAGATAGGTGTCTAAAGCCCGCCTAATGTTAGTAGCCTCTTTGATTTTAGCTACACCCATCAAAGTGGTATCATCTACAAATTGCAAATGAGACTAAGGAGGTAGGCCATTGCCCCAACTCCACCCCTGTATATCACCTTTCCTAACATGATACTTAATACTTCTTCCCAAACCCTTTGCTAAAAGAATAAACAAATAGGGCGACAAAGGGCCTCCCTGACGGAGACCACAAGAGGCACCAAACAACTCGGATGGCTCCCCATTGACAATAACAAAGTAGGAAGTTGTTGATACACAACTCATCACCCAATTCACCCAATCACCACTGAACCCAAGCTTTAGGAGGACCTTTTGCAGAAAAGACCATTTAACCTGAGCATAAGCTTTTGCCATGTCTAATTTGATGAACATTGCCTTATCTTTTGAATTCGCCATAGAATGAATGGCCTCAGCTACAATGACCACCCCATTCTTTATCTGTTTGCTTGACACATATCCTTCTTGCTCTTCAGAGATGAACTTATTCATCCAAGGCTTAATCTCTCTACAATTAACTTAGAGATAATCTTATAGATCACATTACAGAGGGCAATGGGTCTAAACAAGTTCAAAGAATTAGCCCCCTCTTTTTTGGGAATAAGGGCTAGGAAAGTAGCATTCATAGCTTTCAACATTTGTTTGTTCCTTTAGGATTCCTAGACAACCTCTAACAGGTCAAATTTTGTGATCTCCCAATACTCCTGGAAAGCTAGGAATCCGTCAGGTCTAGGGGCCTTCCCATTCTTCATCTAAAACACAATAACCTGTGATTCTTCTAGAGAAATAGGCGTAACTAGTTCTTCATTCACCTCCAAAGGAACTAAAGAGGGGATGCAAGACGTGATAAGATTTTCCTCTTCTTCTACACAGGGTGAGTCCTCCATGAATAAAGAGGAGTAGTGCCAAGAAACCTCTCTAGAAATGACCCTTAAGGAGGTTACTTGAGCCCCACGAGAAGAGACAAGGGAAGAGATCATATTCCCATGCCTTCTAGCCTAGACCGAATTAAAAAAGAAAGCATTTTTTTGTCTCTTTCTTGAAGCCAATCAATCCAGGCCTTATGGTTCCAACACATTTCCTCTTGTAACTCCCATTCCTCCAGCTCCTTCAAAGCACTCGAATCTTCTCTAAGGGAAACCTCTAATAGGCCATATTCCCTGATTTGGCGGGTGATGGTGTCCAAATGAGACTGAGCATCCGACTTAGCTTGGAAGATATTGCCAAAACAATTTCTATTCCACCTCTTAAGTTGAAACTTCACAAATTGCAGCCTTTTGACGAAGGAATATATTGCTGTGCCAAAGGTCGGTCTACCTTTGCTCCACTAGCCAATCATAAGATCATATAACTAGGGTTCTTGCAGCCACATTAACTAGAACTTGAAGGAAGGATTCTTTTTAGCCCCCACTAAAGTAGCTGAAAATTTGATAGGCCAGTGATTTGAACCCCACCACTCCAATATCTCAGAGCTGGATGCCCAGTTGTTGCTAACCCAATAACTAGACACCAAAAATATATCCAACCTCTTTGAAATAGAATCTTTTCCACAACGCCTATTACACCATGTGAAAGATCCATTACTAGGCTTTATGTCCACCAGGTTCATAGCAATATGTTTTCTCTAAGAAGAATGGAGGAAGGCTCCATTCTTTCCACTTCCCCCCTCTTCTCTTCCAAAATGGCAATAGCATTAAGATCCCCAACCAAGATCCAAGGGTAGAAGGGAGCTAAGGATCAGATATAGCGGATATGAGACTGTAAACTAGTTTTACTAGAAGAGTCGGTCGAGGCATAGACATTGGAGAACATGATAATCTCACCATTCTCTAGGCACAAAGCAACCCTGGAAACGGAGGATTTGCTAGAGAGCCACCATAGAGGAGAAATCTTCAATGGATTCCATAAACAAGCAACTCTCCCTGCATTGCCCTGAGCACCAATGCATTGACATTGACACTTCCACCACAATTTAGTGGCCATACTACACATATTATCCATAGACAACTTTGTCTCTTGAAGAAACTATATATCCAGCGATTGAGATTTGATTAGCTCTCGAACAACTTTTTGTCTAGGGCTGTTGTTCAAGCCCCTTACATTCCAAGAGAGGATAATCATTTATGAGGATTGGAAAAGTGTGAGTCAATGGTTTTGATTGACCCAAATTCCATCATAGTCTCTCCTATAAGTTTAATCTTTTCTTGATCCTTCTTATGTCATGCTTTACAAGATTTCTCTGCAGCACCCCTCTTTAGGATTTTTTGCTGCAATCCTAACGTGGGCAAGGATTTGCACACCTTGCTTGTATCTAGATCACCCTTTTCCAACAGGGGTGCAGACTCAACAAGTATTGAAGCTTTTTCCTTCCCAGAATTTACAATAGTGTCCAGAGCACAAGAGATCCTAGGAGGCAAATCTGCATCCATCTGTAATGCAAGAAACCCCTCCTGAGGACTGCCCAGAATAACATCTTCCTTGGAACCTTCCTAGATTATTCCTAGATTTCCAGATTCAAAATTCATCCCCTCTTGAAAACCCTCTTGCAGCTCCAAATCACCTAGTGCATCAAAGCAATTAAACACCCCTTCACCTTGACTATCCTACAAAGGGCTTTTTCGTCCTTTGCCCTTGTTGCGAGGCTTTACTGGAATGAAACCATCCTTATTTGCATCTTCCATCGAGATAGGAGCTTTCCCCTTGTTAGCTTTTGATGTTTGATGAGGAGGCATCCAAGATTGGACCCCTGCTGAGTCAAGCCTATGACACTTCCTCTGTAAATACCCATATTCATGACAAATCCGATAGCAGAAAGGAAGAGCTTTGTAGTCTAATTGTTGAATCCATGAAGAAGGGCCAAGCTGAATTTTCCATAGAATCTGGTAAAGGTTTATTTAAATCAATTTCAATGCAAATTCAAGCAAAACATATAACCTTTTTATCTAGAGTTTGCTGGGACGGGCCCACTAGCTTGCCAAGTAGTAAGGCAATAATGTGAAGAATGTCATTCCTCTAGAACTCTAGAGGGAACCAAGGAAGTCTCACCCAAATAGGAACTCTTGACGGAAGCTCCTCTATTGGATTAAAGCCAACATGCAAAGGTTTGATGAAAAGACCAACCTGATTAAAGAAATAAGGCCCCCCCTCAAAGGCCTTATTTTTAGCTGGCAAACAATTGAACACCACCATAAAATAGTTATTCGCCGCTATCATCACCTCCATCTCATCCTCTGGGCTCCATGTTCGGCGAGCCCATGATTCCAAAGAAGGGAGAGGAACGCGGATCCCCATAAACTTATAGATTAATGCATGAGTAACCAAGTAATTAACATCTTCCTCGATTGACTTTGGTTGAATCACCAGAACTGGACGATTGTGACTCCTTTCTAGGAACCCATTCACTTTCGGGATACGAGGGCCCCGGCTTTGCCATGTGCCCTCTCCACTCAAAGATTTGTTTGAAAAATCCACCGCGTTTGCATGCAAGGATAAATTTGGATCATTTCCCAACAACACCTCTCGAAATGGTGCGTTTTGATTGAGATTTGAGCCTCCCAGTGAGGCTATTTCTCAAACAAAGAGAGAAGAATATAAAAAAGCATCCACAAAACAAAATCACCCTCCACGCCTCAGCCAATGCACAGCAAAAGGAAGAAACCCCAAATGCCAAACGCCACACCCTGCACTCAACAGCAAAAACCACACCAGGCGATTCCCACAACAATATGAGCAAGCAAATGCACCTAAAGACCCCCTTCCAGCACTGAAACATGCATAATAAAGCCACAGAGGCAGCGGCTAGGGCCTGCGTGCCGTAGCACGTGGTGCTGCAGACTCCCAACACCCTGCACGTCGCCTCCATCTTCAACCATTTTTAAGTAAAATTTGTTCTTTTAACAAGGCTAAAATAAAATGTTTAGAACAGTGCATAAATAAATTTAAATGATCATTAATTTTCTTTATGTGAAGAAAACAATCCTGTGAATTCTGTTCCTGAAACCATCATTTAGTTACTAGTAGGTCACCATCTCTCCCTTGGCTGTTGGTATTTGTCCATTTGCTTTGTTGATTCTTTAATGCTTGTATTTTATTAAGACAGTTCTGTTTGTATATAAAAACTATGTACCTTAATGTTTTCTAACATATTTCTCCTCCAAATTCACTTTCTAATGTGAAAATAGTAAGATATAAAAATTTGATTGCAAATTCAAATTCTAGAATGTAAATAGGGAAGAAAATATATCAGCAAATAATATCTCTTTTGGAAGAAGTAATGCCCATTTGTTTTGTCATCCAATAGCACATTTAAAAGGTCCTTTGTGTAATGACCTAGGGCGGCTGCTTCACACTGATTCTGTGCTGATATAGGGTTGCTGTACTCGCTATATTTGATTTCTTGTTCTCTTATGAACTGGGTAATTATGATCATTAATCAGACCCTATACATGCAATCACAAACTGTAACAGTTGTAACTCCTATTTAAACTCCTTGTAGGCAACAGACTGGAATTTTATTTTTGTAGATCTGAATCAAAATAAATATATGTATATACTGTCACATATTGAAATGACACCAGATTCAATTCAGTTTACAGCAGTAGAGGTTTATATGATAACCTGAACATAGGTGCCACCAGGCTGCCCTAATAAATGCATAGATAACACTTTCAGATCATAATTTCTCCTTGAGGTTGCACCTGACCTGAATTCACCTCACTTCTGCTTTTCTTAAGCTCAAACTATCCAGAATGGGGTGGCGGATGTAGGTGTGGATGCTGTGCTGATATCTCCAAATATGCCCTGTGAAATCAACAAATTCAGCACCTCTAAATGATACACAGTCTCCTGTATATATCAGATCTCCTGCAATGCATTGGGGTTTGTGGTGGCAAGGCTTAGCATGCAGATTTACCTTATAGTTCACTTCAGCCTGCTCCCAAAGAAGATCCGAAGGAAAGGGTTTATGCACAGGATCTAAGGCAGCTCACAACTGTGCAGATATCTCCAAAGTTGTCCCCTCTTTCCTGCAATCAAGTGTATCTGGTTAAGCTCACATGCAATTTCTGAAGCAGAAATGCTCAAAGAGGCTTGGGGTTTCATCCTTACCTCTGCCAATCAGAAATCAAGGGTTTCTGTCCTTGATCGATTGCTCAAAAAGTCAAAATCTCAATAAGAAGGAAAATTCATCAAACTTGCATGCCCCAAAGGGAAGGATGTAACTTGTAAATATATGTCTCCAAGGATAGGTCTCATGGACCCAAATTTGGAGCCACCTTTAAATTTTGAATTTTCACTTTATTTTATTTATATTTTACTATATATATAATATATAGTGTTGAAAAACACAATTTTAAATAATAATAATAAGAAAGGATATCATTGGAGGGGAAAAGGGGGCATGACATTTTGAAAAATGTTTACATTGGCATACTGCTTCAGTTTATTCATGCCGAAAATATTTGGTTAATACTTTCCTGAGGTTGAGTTCTTTACCTCTTGTACCTGAGAACCGCAAACAGTAAGTATGGCCAGAATGAATCCTTTTTTTAGTTTTTGATTTTCAGTTCCATCATATTATTTCTTGTGCTGCCAAGTTTTTGTCACATACTTTATTTAAATGGGTAATTTTGCAGTTGGAATAGAACCAATAAGGTTTGGTCACTTGTATGCTTGGGTAGGGATAGTTACATGTAGTTTAACATATGAAACCCTTCCGAAAAAGGGAATCGACAGTGATCAATCTGACATTCTGGAGGAGGTTGAAAATGATTACATTTTATACTGTCTTGTGAAATTAATTTTGTGAAAATATGATTCTCCTCTGTTGAACATTTTTGAGTATCCAATTATGAAAAATATATGATTTTGAAGAACATTAATGTGTGCTCTTTTACAGGAGTGCAATATTGTTTGTTCAGAAATTAATGTGCTTACCGCTGGAATTAATTTGTATTGTTTATTGTCATTGCTAACACATGAACTTGATATTTCATGGAGTTTTCATTGGTGGCTGGGCGCCTGACAACTGGTCTGCTATCCATCAGCATTATTACTAATATTGGGATTTTGTTTCAAGCCATTGTACTTTTCCGACTATGGTTGAGTCACAGGTGATTTTTGTATTCTGAAATTTTGATATTCAAGGTGATCTGTAGGATTATAACGGAGATTTTTATGCTTTTAAGGATAGCATTATCATTTATCATTTCAGCTTTTTAGTTATTATTTGCTGGATTGTTGTGTTTATCAAACAGCTTCGATGGAAGTAGTCAAGTAGGCTTAATCTATATACTAGGCATGGCAGCAGCATGGGGTGCGGGTGATGGCATTTTTAACACACAAATCAATGCTCTGCTTGGAATACTGTTTCCACATGATACTGTAAGTCATATTGCATAGATTATTTAAATCAGAATTATGTTTGGAATAATGTAAAATACTTCATGAGTGCTTAATCAATTACAGTGAATTGAATTTTTTGTTTTCTTGAAAATCTCAGTTACCTGAAACTCTTCAATATGGGCTTATGGAGAGGCAACTGTTCAATTTCCAAGTCCAATACCCAAAAGAAAAAATAGATAAACAAAAACTCGTTGAGTGACACTATGGAATACCAAAAGAACAGGAGGAAAACTTCCCTGCATAGACAAAAGATTCTCTATTCCCAATACTCAATAGTGAAGGAATAATTGCATATAAAATAGCGAGAATCAATGAAAACTACCTATGTGTCAAACTTTAAAATCAGTAGCCAATTAATAAATAGTACGATTCAACTTGTGCAAAATCAATATTGAAAACAAAGGATTACAACATGAATCATTATTGAAAAACTGCAGACAACCACCAAGGCAGAAGACAACCCATGGCAATACCTTCAGTATGCCATATTCTGAATGTCCTTGAAAACTAATTTGCTAAAAAGGCTATCTGTTGGCACCATTGTGGACCAATCCCACAGGTTTTTAACAAGCTGTACCAAGTGCACATATTTGTAAATGTACTCATACTAGCATGCATATTTGACCAAGTATTATTCTTGTGTATAACTTTGTGAATGTATATCTTTAGGGTGCATATTTGAGAAAGGAAAATATGCCTATTGGCTATTTATACCTGCATAATTGCATTGTATTTGTAATATAGGTGTGCGATGAAGATAGTGGAAAAGAAGAGAAGATGAATAGAAAGAAACATATCTGGTTCTAATATAGTTCTCTAACTGGTTCAATGGATGTCTTGGTTTTTATGTTTAAAAGTTTTGTAGAAATGTAATTCTTAATCTGTAGATTACAGTCATCTATATTTTCTTATGCTCAGTATAGAAGTCTCTAAAAGAAGGTAATGAACTCTTCACACACTTTGGGTGAGATATGTGATTGTGAAGCCAATGTGTAGGAGCTACAACAATGAGTTAGCCATGATATTTGTGTAAATCTTATCGTTAGAGAAAATGGTTAACATTTTGGTTTTGTTGCTGGGACCTTTTTTGATCCTCTGTACTGGTTGTAACATCTTGGGAAATAACATGTAGTGAGATATGTAGATGCTTTTCATACAAAATATAAAGATTCGTTGAAGCTGAGCCACCAAAAGGTGTATAGATTTTTTAAATAGAGAAAGGAAGAATTATTTGCTAGCAATTTATATGAGGAATTTTGGGTTGAGTTTCCTGAGTACTTATTTGAGTGGTTATTAGGATGGCTTAGCTAAAGCATTCACGTGTGATTTGCTGCCTAGACACCCGAGTTGAACGCTCAACTAAAGTGTTAGGATCTAGCATGGACATGTGCAATTGAAGTATTTTTGAAAGGTGCTATTAATTTGTACATCATTCAGTTTGTGTATCAACCTTCTCTTTGATTGATGAAGCTTTAAGCTTTTGACTCCTCTATGTTATAAATTGTTTAAAGAAGATTTAGTTTGGGTAAAGATGTTGCTAGTAGAGAAACATGTCAAAACATTCCCCATGGAGTAGTTCCTTTACCATGCTAGGAAGTGCATGGTTGAAGGCTAGGATTGAATCATGGAGTAGCATGTAGAAGTAACAACTAATGGTAAAGCCAACCACAGTTTAAGAAATATATGTGAAGAAGCAAGAAGCTATTATAACTGAAATAATAATGGAGAGGCTTCTGAAGACACTGTGAGTAAGTGAAAGCGTTGATAATGAAGATCATGTGGATGTGTCATATATGGATGAGCTAAGTGCATCTTTGAAAAGGTTAGCATAATGCCCAATGGAATGCTAGTGTATGTGCCAAAAGTCGCTATTGTTAAGATTGAATATATGCACTTAGATGATGATGAACCAAGCTATTGCTCAAGACCACTGTTCTATGCGGATCCAAGTCATAAAAGAGAATTTGTTAGCAATAGTGCACTAGTTTGCAGCATATACACTGCAATGAAAATGTGAAGTACTGTAACTTCTAGGTGATAGAAGTGGTAATATTGCTTTTGAAAATAAGATTTTCAATTTCAATTTCTTTTCTGATACAAATTTGCAAGTGAAGGTTATGATTGCATAGGCGTTGAAAACCACATATACTAGTAAGATGTTGTAGAACCCTTATTGTTGTCTATGAGTGCGGGCTCACCATGTTGAAGCCCTATACAGGAGACGAGGATGCATGTAGAAGGGCTGTGAGATTACTTGGAGGCAAAGGATGTCAATGACGATGTCTAGAAGATTCTGCTTTTTTGCAGCCAGTCATAGAGGAAGAACTCAAGATTTTTACTCGAGCTTTGATAAGGATGGCACTAAGACAAACTTGGATGACAAAAATAACTTCTTAGTAGAGTTTGACTATCCAAAAATGTTGCATAGAAATATAGTTACACTAAAAGATATCAAGCAGCTTCCTTGCAAAATTCTGCACAATTATGATCAATGATTTAAGGAGCTATGTTGAAAATTTACACAAGCAATCAATGATGTCATCAATAAAGAGTGGTTCATAGGAGGATTAAATATGCATATTTAAAAGGAACTAGTTTAGCACACACTCCCAACACGAGGAAGTGCTATATGTTGCATTGTGTTGAGAAATGCTTCGTAAATTGTCATATGTCCTAAATGCTAAGTACAAAGCACAAACAAAACAAATAGTTGTGTGGATGGAGAAAATGGCTAGCAAATCAGAATCACAACATAATCTCTAGTGCATAGGATGAAGGAGTGAGTTGGCAACTGATTTCCCGATGGTGATAGCTAAAGTAGTAGGTATTGCATCATTTGCTAAATGAGTAAATTCTCACATTCTTGAATGCGCTATATGTCATGACAAGCATGCTACATCTTGTGCTCTATTACAAAAATTATATTTCTAGTGCAAAGTTTGTCAAAGTGCACATCATGACACCAACTCTTGTGGAGTAGTGCAGATGCTATGAGAATAGTGTGGGAAAGTACTTATGAAAATGGCTGCAATTCTTGCACAAAATCAAAATCAAGGACACATTACGTGCAATTGGAACCAAGGTTACATTGTACAAAATAGGAATCAAGGGGTATAACCTTGAATATGTTATACAAAATCAAGGATACTAGGGCATAGGCATTGGTTGATAGGATGTGGAAGATAAGGAGGTGGTAATAACAGAGTTGTGACAATGGCCAACCCTGACCACCAATAACATATTTTAGTTGTGGTGAATCAGGCCATACTTCATGTGTGAGAAATTCCCTTTTTGTGGATATTGTGATGGTGAACACAAGACACAAATTATATTGCTTGGATCGAATAATTAAAAGTAAACAAGAAATGAATGCAAATGTAAAGGTTGTGTTGATAATGATATCCCACCAAAGAGAGATGTGTAGGTAATACCATGGGATGGAGCTAGAGAGCAATATAAATTGGGCTCATCTAAAGACATTGTGTGCATGTGGAAGTAAAAGGTAACTTAGGCTCTTGAGGTTCAAAAGAAATTGGACATAGGAGATCATCACATAATTTACATGGAAGCTACAAAATTACTTCATGCCGTCCAACAAAATGCTGCTATGCAAGAATCTATTGAGCACAACGAGAAGGAAGCAAGCTATGCAATCCTTAAGCTACTATGAAATGAAGGAGTTCTAACGAAGTTCAAGTCTACCTGAAAAGCTTGGTTATCAAGACATACCATCAACCAATGCAAGTCAAGAAATTGAAGTACAAAATGTAGTACATACCAGGGAACCAATGTGGAACTTCTCTTATATATGCAGATACACGGATTCTTGTTGCAAGACATATTGGTTGATACATGTGTTGAAGTTAATGCATTAACTAAAACTAACCAGGATGCTATGGGTAGCCCTACATTAGTCCCATCACCATGTGTTATTTATGGAAAATAACACTTGAGAGAGATCTATTGGGCTATTAGGAGATGCAAAGATTGATATTCAAAAGGTGAAGTTCCAAGTAGACTTCAAAGTCGTTAAGATGGATGATGCTGATTAGAATCCAACACTCTTGGGAAGACCTTTTTTCTTCCAAGCTAGAGTCAATATGTGATTTGGACAATGCACAAGGAGCTTTGAAAGGAATAAAAAAAGCAGTCATCCCATTAGATTGCTGTACTAAAGAACCTTTTGTTGAGTGTGTGCACATCAAGGAGAAAGCTTTGGAGGATCTCTACCATGTAACAACAGATAAAGTGGAAAACATTGAGCCAAATTGAGGGTATTCTACATTGGAATAATAGATCTAAGGTCAACTTAGACACTTAGCTTGAAAGATGGCTAGTTGGTTACTGTGAACTCAAAGAGAAGAATTGTGACAAGGTTCAACACCATGTATGCTTTACACCTATATACAAGGAACCTACGTTCAAATTTTGTCCAAGAATACTTCTCAGATGTCAAGTTTGTCACATCAAAATTGCACCATTCATTGATGGGATTGATAAACCAATTGAATATTACAATTCTATAGAATGAGAATTTCCAATGGCATGTGAACATTTCACTACCGTCCCCTACACTTTACAATATGATTTGGCAAGAGGGTGGTCAACACATCAATCAACCACCATACGATGGTCACTATTTAGACTATTGATTCCAAACCCTAGACAAGCCAAAAAGTGCGAGCTGATTTAACGATGTGTGAGGGAATTTCGGGTCCTTCAATTGCAAATTTTGTGATGAAAATTTGGATGCATAAATTTGCAAGCACTCTAAGTGATGTAGCACTCCTTTGGTATAATTAAAAAGAGTTGCATCAAAATTAATTTCTTAGGATCAAATTAAAAGTGATTTTGAGTATACATTTAATTTCATTGATCACACCCCTAGAGTCAATTGGGCATTATAAAATATTTAGGAAGTTACTTTTAGTGACCAGACAAGTATGTTAATGCTGTTTGAAAGTTGTTATCCCATGAAGAGTTGAGAAGTGGAGAGAAAATCAATGGTGCTCATTCCTCCTTAACAATACTAGAAACAAGCACAAACAATGTTGATGAGAATGCTTTGCGCAAGTTTGAGGTCCCCACAAGTATTGGGAATTGCGCTATTAAGGATATGGTGGTGGGAAAGGAAGCATATTTCAATGGGCCACTTAAGCTAATTCAAATCAACATTGGAATAGAGGATACCAATCGAAGTTGTTGCGCTCTTGTGCAAGTATGCTGATCTATTCCCTAGGGGGTATGAGGAAATGAAGGGATTGCATCCTTCTTTAGGGAAAATGCAGATCAAGTTGAAAATAGATAGATGCAAAGCCTACTAAAAAGTGAGCATATCATTTAAATCCAAAATTGCAAGCAAGAGTTAAAGAAGAAACTAATAAGATGCTAGAATGTGGTGTCATATTTCTAGTTGATGAATTTGATTGGGTGAGTTTGATGGTTATCTCTATGAAAAAGATGGGCGCAAAAGAATTTTCTTGGCTATAGAGGGTTGAATAATGCTTGTGTAATTGACACATTCCCAACACTGTATATAGAGGAAATCTTGGAAGGAGTAGCTGGCTAGGATACAAATTTTCTAGGTACCATCAAGTCTAGATTGAAGAGGAGCAATAAACAAAGAGCACTTTCATGATAGAATGGGGCAGTTTCACATACAATGTAACGCCCTTTGGACTTAGGAATGCACCAGTTGTGTTTTCATATATAGTGGTAAGTGCATTCAAAGACATTAGCCATTTCCTTAAAGTAAATCGATATGATTGAATTGTGTATGGAATGGTAGTCAAATGCTTAGATAAGTTGCACTTGATGTTTGAATGATGCCACTAGTTAAGCATCACACAAAATTTAAAGAAATGCACATTTATAGCACCATAGGGCAACCTACTTGGCCATGTTATTTGTAAAGAAGGAATGCTTTTTGATCAAACAAAAGTAGCAGCTATACTTCAATTGGCTATCCTAGAATCACAATGTGCAGTTCACTCATATTTTGGGCACATCAGTTACTACCATAAATTCATCTAGAGTCATGTGCACATTTTTGTGCCGTTGGAGAACACATTAGAAAAGAACCATTCCATTGGACAAATACACACTAGATATCTTTTGACACCCTTAAAGAGAAGCTGGCAGTTGTGCCTATTCTACAATTTCTTGGCTGGAGTAAGACATTCCATGTTCATGTAGACACATTAGGTAGGGCAATCAGAGTTGTTTTGACACAACTAGGTGATGGAAATATTGATCACCCAATCTACTTTGCAATCAGAAAACTAGTTGCTGCTGAACCCAACCATACATTAGAATGTGAGGCACTATCAAAGGTTTATGCGCTATAGTAATTTTGATAGTTCCTTCAAGCTATGCCTTTTGTGCATAGACCACAAGGGACTCAAATTTTTGGCAAACAAACTTGTTTTTCATGATAGGGTATGTCAACAAACCTTTTTCTTTCAAGAATTTGATTTTCTCTAGTCATATGTTCAAGTAGACACCATGTTGTCATAGACCTTTTGTCTCCAATTGATACAGGAGACTCTAGTACAAAACCTATTGAAGCAGGCCCCAAATGCACAAATTTTTTCATTGAGGTAATCCTTGATAATGAGGAAGAAATTGTTGCTTTCTTTTATTCGGGGAAAATGCCATAAACATAGTAATTGCACAAAAGAAGCAATTAGAAATGTGCAAACACCTTTCAATTAATTAGTGGACAACTCTACAAGATGGACTCAATGAGATTCAATGACAATATGTGCCACAAGTTGAATGCACAAAGCTCATTAGAGAATGCTACGATGGTCAAACTAGAGGCCATTACCAAGTGCGTTTAACAATATAGAATATTTTGCAAGCAAGACTTTGGTGGCCTACATTACACAAGGATGCACATAACTATGCTTGAAGTTGTGATGTATGTCAATACATGGGTAAACCCAATAAAAGAGACAAACTACCACTTAACCTAGTCATGGCTCAAAAACCATTTGAAAAATAGGCTATTGATTTTGTTGGACCAGTTCAGCTTGTGGCATGGCATTTTGGTGCATGTTACATTATTATTGCTACAAATTACTTAGCCCATTGGTGCAAGGCTACACTAACATACAAATCTAAGATGCAAGGTTCGTACCCGCAGGCCCTGAACCCGGTTCGAGTATGCACCTGGTTTGGGTTCGTCCGCGGGTATGTGCGGGTGCTTGATATGGCTTATTTGAATATTGTTCAACTATCAATTGGCATTTAATATTTATCTTTGGCATTTGGCATTGATCAATGATCAGGTATCATACTATGAAATGATTTAGTTTTACAATTCTGCATATTTCTCTTATTTTTTTGTATATATAATACATACATACATATATATATATATACACACACACACACACGTACCCATACGTACCCAAACCCCTAAAAAAAAATTTCACATACCCGCATACCGAGTTCTCATACCCGCACCTGTCCCCGAACCCTAACCAGTAACTTAGATACAAATGCATCGCTAAGGTTGCAACAAAGTTTACTTTTGAAAGCATTATTATAAGATTTGGTTTCCCATTAAGCTTAACTAGCAATCAAGGAACACACTTCCTTCTATCAATTGTACCAGTATTATCACGCACTTTCATGATTTGACATCATAAGTGCACACCATACCACCCACAAGCCAAGGGAATTGTTGAAGCTTTTAACAAGATTCTAGAAAACATTTTACTAAAAGTATGTGATGTGGGAAGGAAGGATTGGGCTGAGAGAGTACCTATAGTTTTTTGGGTATATTGCACAACATCTAAAAGGTTTACAAAATATACTTTGTTTTAGCTAGCATTTGGAAAGGAAGTGGCTGTATCTATGAGTTCTTAATATCAAGCTTGTAGATCATGCAAATTACCTGTCTATATCATGAGCAGTTTATTCATCAGCATTTAAATGAATTGGAAGCACTGGAAGAGAAACACCACCTTTTGTATTGGAGCCAATTCATACCAAAATAGAGACAAAGGGAATGGCGTGATTGCCATATCAAGCAAAGAGATTTCCAACATGAAAATCTGGTTTTTCTAATTGATAGCCATTTTCAAAAGCATTGAGACAAATTGAAAGTTCATTGGTTTGGACCAAATGTCATCAAATATATTACACCAAATGGTTCTGTAAGTTTGGCTACATTGAGTGACTGTTCTGTATGGTAGAGTAATTGGAGCCTGCTTGCAACCCTATGTTGAACGGACACACCTCATTGATATATAATGCTTGTTTAGCTCTTAGCAAATAAGGTTGTCTTGACCTTATTACTTTAGGAAAATAGCCCCTTCATTTATGTTGTCTTCCTTAGGTTAGAATGAAGCCATACCTACTTCTGTTGGTTCTAACATCTTGTTTCTTATGAATTTGTGTGCTTGATAGAAGATTACTAATTAAACTTTTGCACATATCTCTCAATTTCATGTTGTCATGGAAGTAGAATTTTTGATTTGTTGAAATGTTGATCTCTTGATATATTGAAAATTTTAACACAAGATATTGAAAATATCTCACACATATTTGTTATTTCTGCTCAAACCTATCAACAACTAAGCTCAGCCTCAAATGTCTCTTTTCACACACATCAAGATGGTCCAGCTTTTCAAAAAAGCACACAATGATAAGTGGAATCTTTGTGTTGTGCTATTTTAAAAGGTATTAGTTTTGTTTGTCTATGACAATTGAATTACCCCATCCTTCCATACAACTATGGATTTCATCATATTGTGTCATGGTTGATAGAAGTGCCATCGTTGAAAATAGTGAGCATGAGTGCAAACTTGAAGAATCTAAGCATGCAAATCACCTTTTGTAAGCAGAATTGACATCAAATCTTGGAAATGGTGCCCGCTGTACCATATCAAACAGCTTGCAGAATAGTTGTGTGGAGATGCCTATAGTCCTCCTAGTTAGGCAGATGTCAACTGCAAAAAGTTAAGGCATCGGTGAAATTATTTCTTTATTGGTTGGATTCTGGAAAGCATGCATTTTTAATAAAATGCAAGAAATGAGGTGCATGGGTTGTTGTGCGCTGCTGTAGGGAAGCCTGCACCTTTGGGAAAAAGGGACACACAATTAATGTTAGCATGCAGTAAACTTATAATGCTCATTTATGATTGAAATGATTTCATGGAATGGGCATTTTTTGATGACTCACACATGCAAGTAGTGGTGAGATATTGAATATTTGACTTGAAACGATGTGGAGTTGTATTCTTTGGTTAGTTTGAACAGAAAGCTGCTAAGTTGGAAGATTTACAAAATCACTTGGTACAACAATCGAGGAATGATAATTAAGGGGGGTCTTAAATACCCTTTTGCTTAACCAAGCCTATTTAAGAAGGTTAATTTCAACATGAATTTTTACCACCACAATATTTATACTGAAACAACCAATTTTTTTCCAAAAATACATTTCTGTTAGTAAGATAACAGTTTCAATTTTTAGAAGGTTTTTCACTTTTACCATTGCAGTAGAGGTATTTGCAAATATACTTGTGACTGTAGTTTTGAAGTAACAACAATTGTTTGGAGCCACTATATTGTAGTGTTCGCAGCTAATCCTCAATAATGGGAAACACAAGGGAATTCCACTAGGAAAAATGCCTAAGCAGCTCAAGAAGAAGTTGAAAGCACTGAAGCTAGCACAGTACCAGTTGATCTGGGATTTGACCTCACGAATATTTCTCTGGGATATTAGCCAAAAGAGGACCTATGGGGCACAATCAAAGCTTGCACGCTTGCAGATTCCAACCACTTTTTGGATAAATGCCACAAAATGATCACTGATCCCCTTGGCAAGGGAGTCATTGACCCAAAAATAGATAATCTTAACTGGGAATAGAACAGGCATGATAAAACACTCAATGAAACTACCATAGTGTGTCTGTGTTGTTTCCCATACTTTGGCATACTGGTTAGGCTAGTTTTCTTTCTATTAAGCAGATTTCATTGAGGTTTCCTATTTCTCAATCACAAATCCATTACATTCTTGCCATTGCTAGTTTTTGAGCTTACAGGATTGCCTTAGTGCACAAGCTTCAGATTCCAAACTCAAAAGATTTTGAAGCTCTGAAGAATGAGCAGCTTAATGGTGACTATGTTTATGGCTTGGTTGGGATCAGTCAGGTAGGCAGAGGAAGAGCATCTGACATTGCAGACATTAAAATCTGAATAGCTTGCCATCTCATTGGCCTGAAGATCCTTTGAAAATCTCCGCCAAATGAAATCACATTGCTTGAGAGTCTCAGACATTTACTAACATATGATATTTTGGGCATAATGGGGCAGAGTATGACTTTGCCACCTATTTGGCAAATGATATGATAAAAATATGTGTAGGATGCATTTGATCATGTTAACACCTTCTAGTACAGTGTTTTTCTCGTTATACATATGTCGGAGTAATTTGGCTATACAGGACCTAATCCCCCAGCATGTCGTACTTCACACACTCATACATTTTTCTCAAGATATTATCACTGCAGTAACACAAAGCATGAAATGAGAAGACCACTATGCTAGTTGCTACTTATTCACATGTTGAATTCCAAATATATTGCCATTTCTGCAGAGTGGCATATTTAGATGAGGGTGGAAAGCCAGAAGAAATAAAATGGAAGCCATCTGCATTATCATATGCTTTGGACAAGGTTTATCTAGAAGCTAATCGCCAATGGCAACTTAATGGGATTTCTATCACTATTTTTGTTCCACCGGTTGCTTATGCATCTTTGCAGAGACAGGAACCTGAACAGATGAGCAGTGGAAGAGAAAAGCTAACAAAGGCAAAGGGCCTAGTGGACTCTCTAGCAAGAAAAAGACCAAAAACTATGAGTATCTAGTTTGAGGAAGATTGAGAGGTTGAAAAGGCAAGCTGCATGGGACGAACAACAGGCAGCACAAAATCCATAACCAAAGGTCACATCAATTAGTGCACAAGTTGATGCTATGGCTACTCCATCACATAATCCTCAAGCTACACCAAACCCTAATCCACCATCACCACATGATGATGCACCACAACATGATTCTAAACTCTAAAGCAAAGTCTAAGCCACAAGATCCTATCTCTTTGTAAGCCAAGACTCTGACATAATGTTTGCACAAGGATCCAATTTGCTAATCCATACAGGCAACTTGCTAGTGCTTCACTGTATTCAGCAAAAAGCATTTTGCATCCCAACAACTTGTGGTGTGGTTCTAGAAACAAGTGAAGGCCAAGGGTGCATAATTACTGCACCATCTGCATTGAATGATGGTACCTTGACAACATTATCTATTCTTGCAACCAATGCAACGTTACAATGAGTAACAAAGAGCCATCACAATCTAGTGTGGGACAAAGCCAAAAATAAGCAATTGAAAGCCGTAGTTGTGAAATAGCAAAAGGAAGCAGCACAAACTGCACAAGAATTAGAGAAATCAAAAGCATAAGCAGATGCTGTGTCTCAAGCAGCACTTTAGCCAAACAACACTTTACAACTTGCTGCAGCCAAAATCCGACTATATTAGAAGGATATAGTTGGTGCATGACTGGATTTTGTCCAGGTTGAAATTCCTTGTGTATCAACAGATTCTTTGCTTGCACATACAGACCAGCTTGAAGCATTTGTTCACAGAGTGCTTCCTATTCAATGCACTCTACTGGCTTCACGTAGCACTTCATCATCAATGCAGGAGATATCAGCATCTTAGCAACGCCAAATGAAGACAACACACATGAGCTACAACCCAGGGGCACTTTGGCATTTGCCAATGAATTAAATGCAACTTTTCTTTTCATTATGCTCAATGTGCATGGTTTGGAGAAGGACAAGTTGATAATCCATGCTGTCTTGCAAGCTTTGATGAAACCTATGCAGTGGATTGAAGAAAGACTAATAGAGGAGAGTGCAAAGTTGGAGGCCCTTGAGATTGAATATTTGTGCATAGACATGCATAAACATGATGCTGATGCACTCATCAAAGAAATGACTGATCTAGAGTGGGATATAGAGCACAAACACAAGAAATACACTGACTCAAGTGTCAGCTGCTCACAATGAATTATCATCCGTGGCTGACAATGAGCAAAATTTGAAGCAAAAATATGTACAGCTAAACAAGAAGTGAGATAACATCAACACAACAGCTGCATACACTATCTTCCAGTAGATTGTAGAGGCTCAATGTCTCATGGACAATTTCTGCAATGTCTGTAAATTGGCCAAATATTCTCAGGCAATATCCTAGTAGTTGAAGAAGCCATAAAGACTGTTGTTAATGTCGAAAAAGATGTCTCTGTGCCATAAGGTCTGTGGAGGGGTGTTTGTTTATTTCGCAAATTTTTATCTTCAGAAATTTTGGGACCAAACATAGTTTTGCACGAGGAGAATGTCGGCACCATTGTGGGCCGATTCCATAATTTTGTAGCAAGCTGTACTGTGCACACATATTTGTAAATTTATTCATTCTAGCATGCAAAACTTGGTGAATGTACATCTTTAGCGTGCATATTTGAGAACACCAGGGAAAGCATGCGTGCATTGTATTTGTAATATATGTGTGAGATGAAGATAGGGGAAAAGAAGAGAAGATGAACAGAAAGAAACATATCTGGTTCTAATATAGTTCTCTAGTTGGTTCAATGGATGTTTTGGTGGGTATATTAATAGTATTGTAGAAAATTAATGCTTAATCTCTAGATCGTAGTCATCTGTATTCTCCTTATGCTCACTGTAAGTGTCTCTAAAAGAAGGCAACATAATCTTCACACAATTTGGGTGAGACCTGTGATTGTGAAGTGGCATGTAGAAGCTACAATGATGAGTTAGCCATGATATTTGCCTAAATTTTATCATTGGAGAAAATGGTTAACCCTATATGTATGCTCAATTGGAAAGCATTAATACAAATCATTGATTGACAAGACACCCTAAAACAAACTCTTAACTACAACTGCTTAACAGTGTCTTGTAGTACACACTGGACAAAATTGTCACCACATATGAAGAAACGACACCATATCAAAATCGTACACTATAGTAGTGCTTACAAAATATTCACTGCTAAAGACTTGGAAAGAGGCAGTGATATTCAATCACATGGATGATGCCAACAAAAATGTGTCCCAACAAAATAATAGTTGCCAAAATGCTCAGTAGCCTCATCTCCCTTTTAAATTTTTTGTTTGGAACGTCTTTTTCATATCTTACTTAGGTCCCTTATTATTTGAGGAGATATTTGAGTGTTTGATTAGGGAGATTTATTTGTAGATAATTGATATGAAATTTCATCTGTATATTAATTAGATGCATGTAATGTTTCATTTTGGTTTTGGTTGACAAACTCTTGCAAATTGCCAATGTACTGCTACATTTACTTATAATGTCATTTGGTGCTATTCTTGCAATTTGGTTCTTGCTTTATGGCTATTTGCAAACTGACGATGAAATATTTTCATTCTTTATGCCGATTCATGTGCTCAACAGGAGGCTTCATTTTCTCAACTGAAGATATGGCAAAGTGGTGCCATTGCTGTTGTATTCTTTGTTAGTCCACATATTACATTCACAACCATGGTAATAGTATTGGCAGCCACCCTTGTTGTTTCTCTGGTTGGACTCGGTATTATTACGTTCTATATTGGAAAGGCAATCCCGCAAATTTCTTGATCCAGGTATAATAGGAAAGCTTGTCTGTTTCTTACTTGTTAAGGTTATTACCTAATGTGAATCCTTTCACTCTGTAAAAAATCTGACAATTCTTTTCAGTGGCCTCTTTAAATCATATCAAACAAATATGCCCAAATCACCAGAAGCTTTTTGTCTATCAGAAGTCATCAGATGAAAACTGATTGGGAAATTTGTAAGGGAGTCCAATGTATGACAAATGCTTTAGTGGTTTGTGGAGAAGTGAAGAAAACAAATTTCGCTTGAGAATATATGGCACAATGTTTTGTAGAAGTAAAATTATCTGTAACTATTTTTTTTCTCTTGCATACTATGTTTGTCAATTTCATTACATCTCATCTTAAAACTTTAAATTCTAGAACCGCTTTGTGAATTTTTTTTCCTTCTAATATTATTGTAGTTTGTTTTCATTAGCACTCTAATCTACAAAATCTTATGTTTTTTGATTTCACATAGTAGATCACTAGTTCTATTTATTGTAAAAATTCTTTCATTTAATTGGAAAAAATCTATATTGTTGCAAAGAAAACATCACTGGCATGTAGGTATAATCCAGTTTATCATACCAAAACAAACCGAGTCAGGGGATACTGAGGATCAAGAATGGTAGAAGATTATGACCAGATTCATATCATAATGTATAATAAAATTAACATCAATTGCTAGCCGAATAGGTCAAAGAAGCAACATGCGAGGTGTTGACTACCACACCAATAGCACGGAGATCATTGGTTCTACCTTTTTTCTTGCCTAAACACCAAAAATCTGTTTGAATAGTAGATCACATTACTTTCAAAACCATGTTAACAATATTGGTGGTCATGCCCATGCATTCTGCACTTGTAGAAAAGCATTGACATAGAAAGATGTTACAACATTCATTCTTGAGGGATGTCCTTTTTTAAATAGATTCATGAAAGCTGCTTTGCCAACCACTTTTCCTTACCCAACCCCAGATCTGTTCTATTGGTGGTGGTTAATATGTGTCTTCTAAAGAGTTATTCTATTGACAATACAAGATACATTCTTCAGTGAGCAATTGGGACTACAATTTATTTTATTTTATTTTTGGGATTACATTTAGTTAAGCTCTTTGGTGCCCCATTTTCTTTTTAAGTTCGAAAAAAATATTGCCAAAATATGGTGTTTTCTACGATTTAAAATTTATGGTATTACTTGTGACCAAAAAATGGGTTTTTGTAGAAAACTTAAAAATTGTAACTGCCTCACTGAAGCCCCAGATTGGTCTTTTGGTATGGCTTTACATTTGCAAGTAAATGTAGCCTTTGATCTTGACCTTGTTTTTCTTTCAAATCCATGTGATGCATTAAGCAGAATGGAACAAGTTTCCAACATACTGGACAAATAATAATGTCGTTCAAATTACAAATATTCTTACAAGAGCATGAAATTACAAATGCTCAAAAACATAAATAAATTTATGAACATTACAGAGGAATTTTATTGGTTAAAGCTTAGAGTATCTGACATGTTTACAAAATTTTCTAAGGTAAATTTTTTAATTCACCCACAAGCTTGCAAGACAATCTTGATCTTTCCTATTGAAAGATCCACCAACATCTAATGCCATGCTAATAGAGTTAGTGAAAGAGTTTCACTATATTTGCAATAGACACCATCATAAAAAAGGGTCAAGCTTACATGTTACAGGCCAAATAATTTAACCAACTCAACCTTATTCTGTGTCTTGGTTTACACCTACTTTGATAGTGTACAACAAAAATCCAACCTAAAGAGTCGAATCTTGATTATAATGTACCTATGAAGATGGGACAATCATAGACATGAAGCTTTAGTCGCTAGAAATGAAACAAATATTGTAATTATTGAAACTGACATAAATAACTACAATACAAACAAAATTATTCAATATTGTAGTTGTCTATTATATCTGTGTTTAAACAAGGGTTGTGTGTGATACAAGTTGGTTACTCATAATGGTAACCCTAGATGTTTAATTGTACACAAATTTTTAAACCATGTCAAGTTCTAAGCCAAAATCTTGTCATCTCTCATGTAAGTCATGCTTGAGTCAATGATCTCAATGGTTGTTAATATTGTTATTGTCATTTTTAGCTAACACCTTTCTAAAGCTAACAAACTTAGTTTGCTAGTTCATCAAAAAGGTTGATCATAAAATTTGAATGATGAAGGAAAGACAAAGGCATTCCAAGGTAGAGAAATGACCATCAAGGTTTATGTAATGTCTTGATAGAGGAGATACATTTTTTGAGAATTTTATTTTCGAAGAGTGTTCTGGAGTGTACCAAGGAGAGAGAATTCCATAATTAGACGTTTAGAAACACTAAAAAATGTCATCCAAATGCTCAAGCACATGCCAAGGAGAGAAATGTATTGTTTTATAAATATCCCTCATTTTGACCTATTTTAGATGTTATTTATGATGAGATGTTTTATCCCATTCCATGGTAATTTAAATATGGAAATTGTTGTTCGTAGTGAATTATGTTGAATTTATTGTTTATATGAATGCACTTCCTTCTATGTATGGTTTCAATACAAGTGGTTTGTGATATGAATAATTGTTAAATGCTGATTATAGATTTGAAATGATTATCTAACAATGCCATTAAGATATTTTGTTGTGAATGTTGTGCAACATCAACATACATTGGGGGAAGGTGAACTAGGTGTTAGAATTGAAGTATTTAACATATGATCAATTGTGTCGAAAAGATTAATTAATTAACTAAATTAGATAAGTTAATTAATTAAAAAAACTAATAATGATGATTTATTAATGAGTGCATATAATTACTTTATTCTATTTATTTATTTGCTATTATTTTCTATTATTTGTTTAAAAGAAATATATTAGATGTAATCTTGATTGTTTAATTTTATTTATTTAACTATTGAAAGTGCACGTTGCATAATGAGAATTTAAGAAATTAAATTATTATATTTATTCTATTTGAGAATTAAAGATAAACAATTTCTTAAACTTATTTTATGAGTGGATTTTATGATCAAATAATTAGAAAAATTATTATTTGAATATTAGATGTTTTTTGAGAGGATGTGCATGAAGGAATAAATGATATTTTAATGTAAATTCTTTTGATAAAAGATAAAATATTAATTTCTTGATTTTATTACTACAATTAGAATTAGAAAATAAAAATAATATTTTTATATGAAAAAAGGGAAGAACAGTATCTTTAGAGGAAATTGTTATCATTGCATTCTATAAATGACAAATATAGGTTTTTGTAAGATTGAATAATTGTAGGTGCTTTTTTTTTTTAAGGATTGTGATTGCGATTTTGGTCCTCCATCAATTTTTTTTTAATTTGCTAAAGAAATTGAGGTAGGAACCTAACATGAAATTGATTTAATAAAGATTTTACTTGGGTTTTACTAAAGGATTAAGGATCCTAAATGTGAAAGAGAAGTTTGTTTTGATTGGATGAGTGTTTCTCATTCAATAAGAAATCAATGGAAAACTTGTGAATTTATTAGAATTAGGAATTAGGGTTATAATTTGGAAAGGATTACGATATGAACAATGGTAGAATGTCTTGGAAAATTTTATGGAAACTAGACTGTCAAAAGTTCAAAGCTAGATCGAGTTTGATGAAGAAAACTTGGCTTACTTGCATAAGAAGAAATATAGTGAAACCTATAGAAGAAATAAGAGATTAGATGGATTTGGATTTGTAATTCTCCAAAAAAAATAAAATTAATGAATTCTAGATCTAATAAATAAGTTGAATTATTTCTCAATTAAGGACTCTAATGATGTTGAAAACCTATGATGTGATAGGAAGATTTTAGTGTAGAAACAACTTAGGGAGAAGGGTTTCTTAATAAATATGGGTTTTGAATTCATTGCATTTTGGTATGGATGAATCCTTAAAATAATTATGGATGTACCTAATGTTTAATTTTTTATTTGGATCTAAGTGTGATTATGATATCCATGAAATTGAGTGGCTTTGGAATAGTGAAAAGGGTGCTAGCTCACAAGTTAGTAAACCTTGATGGATAGATCTAAACTATGTGTTTGATTGAATTTATAATACAATCATAGACTTGAGAATGATTAGATTCATTGATTGAAATCTAAATATATGAATGTGTTGGAAATCATGTTTTCAAACATCTAGAAAATTTGTTGCTATTTGTATATCATGGATTTGTCATTTTTTTTGAGAAAATTATTGAAGTTTTAGAATAGATTTAGGAAGAGTTTTGGTTAGAAAATTGATTAGGATTTAAACACAAATGGAGGACAACACAGTTGCTCCAATGTATACCAACAACTCTATAGTTTACAAATTATGTTGTAGTCTGACTTGAATGGTAAATTTGAATATAACTCATAGTTATAGAATGTTTGAGTCTATACTTTGATTGTATGAATAAACTTAAGTCAACATTTATTTATTTTGATTAAATAAGCAACATTTACAGGGTGTTGTACCCTTTACACAAATAGACCACAGGGCCAAAAAGTAGCCAGTTCAAACCAGAACATGAACTAGGAGAAGAACAAACAGGAGCCACTAGGGTCCGACAAAACAAGCCAAATAGGCCACACATAGAAACAATCGATAGATAGTTGTAAAACAACAAACAAGGACTAGACAACCCCATAACATAAGGGGACTAATCTAACTCCCTTAACCTGTGAAGACGCAACGAATTTGGGGAGTCTCTTCTTCTTCCTCTGCACAACAAATCAAGAAGACTTGGAATCGAAATTCACCAAGTGAGGCGAGAGGACGGATCCTCAACAACCACCCCAGGGAGGAGCCATCGTGTAGTGAGGGAGCCGGTAGCGAAGAAGAGGAGACTGGAGCATTCAAAGGACCAACATAGTTGTTCAAGGAGGGATGGGCAAGTTTCGCCTGAACAACGATAATAGATCGAGACAACAAAGGTTCCATGGAAGGGATAGCTAGAAGAGGAGCTTGGAGAGACTTAGACTCCAAGGGAACAACCAAGGGAGGGTCCTAATATTTTCACGTGGTTCCAATTTTGTTTGGTAATGTAATATCTCCTTATTAAACTAAAAACTAATTGGTTATAAGGTGAATTTATGAGTAAGAATATGTTGGAAAATCTATCCCAAGATTCTCAAAACCTCTTTGTCTTATCATGAGACCTTGAGTATCTTGGTTACCATTATTGGCAATAGGATTAGATTGAAGTGGGAGAAAGTGGGTGTCTTCATCTAAGATGGATACATCTTGACATCACTTTCTTTACTTCATGTCCAACACATTTGAAGATCATCATTCCCTTAAGATAAGACTACATGATAATTTGAGCTTGCTCTTCCTTTCATAAAAGCTCTTGCGCTCTCTTTGATAGAGGGTCCATAGGATGTGTTATACATTAGCAATCATCTTCCATCACTAGAACTAGAAAATTCTTTGCGTGAATCCTCATGGCCTAACTTGTTCCTATGCCTAATTATTCCACCTAGTGATGTGGCATGCTTTGTCCTTGCTATGGTTAGCTTTCTCACTTGTGTGAGGTTGTTGGTACAATGGTAGACTATATAGTTGGGAATTGACATCTTGGTGTGGTATGGAACCTTGAGGAGTGTGTTGTATAGTGGAGTTGCATTATGATAGTAATTTGTGTGTATTTTATTATTGTTGTAGTTATGTCTTGTTATGCATGTTTGATGAGTATTTATGATTTGGTCATTTTCAATAATGTGTTGTAATGTCTTGTGTAGTGATGTAGTCATGATGAGGGGGTCTTATTAGACAACCCAATCATGTAGCCACAACAAGAAATTCTACATAGAAACAATAAAATTCAAAATATTTATTCATATGCTACATTAAATTGCTTAGGAATACAATAAAATTCAAATCAATCATCTTTTGAAATATTTTTTCTTCCAATCAATATGCCACAATTCTCTATATTATTCAAACCAACTTAACAAACTATGAATTTCCTCCTCACTAAACTCCCCCCATACAAAGTTCGTTAATGACCTTTATATGTCCATCATGAAGGAAGTTGAACCACTAGAACTAAACGATCTTTCCATGTGTCAACATTTAAAAGATTCTAAAAAATGTTTGTCAAAGCTTTAACACCCATTAGGAACTAGGAACCATCACCTATTGGAGGTTCCTATTCCACTAAGAACTTTTGAAGTATATATTGCTCTTGTTGGGGGTTCAAACCCCACCAAGAACCAAGCACCATGCACTTTATTAGAGGTTCCTATTTGCTTAGGAAATCATAAAACATTTGTTCATTGTAGCCCTTTGTTGAAGGTTCCTATCTACTTAGGAAATCCCAAAACGTTTGATCATAGCCCTTTGTTGGGGGTTCCAATCCCATTCGGAACCAGGGACTAAGCGTTTATTGAAGGCTCTTGTTCCACTCGGAATCATTTGAACTCATGAAAATTTCACAAAAGTAGCCAAGGATCGTAGGATTTGTCAACATTTTTAATGGGATTGGAATGGTCAGGGAAAAATGATAGGGAACAAACACTTGTTGGCGGTTCCAACTCCATCAAGAACTAGGAACCATCAAAGGGTTTGATATGAACCAAGACTTGTCAACAATTCTTGAGGTTCCCGAAACTACCCAAACCTTCGACTTAGCTCCTATATAGGCCTTAACCTCTAATTTTGCATACCTTATTCAATTTTTTGCCCAATTTTCTCTAAATTAAAACTACAAGTACCCATTAAGCCCTTTATACAAGATGTTCTCGATTTGACCAAAAAATCTTCTTGAAGCAAAAGACTACCAAAACCAATAGAAACAAAACAAAACAAAATTGGTACCTGATAAATATTTTTAGTTGACATAGGATTGCTTGTGAACCCGAATGCTCTTGCACCATACATGGCGGGTAAATGAAATGTTTCATGAGTCGGAAACTCATGAACATTTGAAGATGCTTGCGATGGTAATCCCATGCTTATTCTTTATCCACCTGACGTCTTCCCTTTCCCCGTTTCCTCTCTTGTTCTCCATCTTCAATGTGTAGATTACCACAACTTATCTCACTTTGTAAATATGATCCATGACTTTCATGAGAAATTTTCAAATATTCAAACTATGATTTATGTTGTTTCCTCTTTGAATCTCTACTTCCCTAGTAAACATATTTGTCACTACAGTTTTTCTTAAAAAAATGACTAAATTACCCAATGAATAGCAACAAACAAACCAACAATTGGAGAGATCGATATTGGATTAGTGGTCTTCCTCTGAATTTTTATCTCAAATTAAATTGGAAAGACAAGTAAATTAAAGTGGAAACAAGAAAGATAATTGCACAAAAAAGAGTATGAACACAAAAATTCGTATCTCAAATATATAAGAGCATTTGTAAAATAATGGAAGACAATTGTAGTTAAACACGACACGTATTTAAAGAAATGACTATAAATTGAACATCCAAACAATGGACATCATAAAGAGGTGTACTCTCACTCACAAACCAGAAATACCATTCTTTATTTATTTCTCCAAAATCAAAGAGTTCACAAACTCTTTGTTTGTACAAATTAAAAAACACAATCCTCTTTCTTAGAAATTTCCGAGTCTTAAACCAAAAAATTGAACCCTTTTCTTATTTAGAAAATTTTCTAATAAATAGAAAAGGTAGACTTTTCAGTTTATGACTGTTTTTTTTCCCCTTGGAAAGTTTTGAAGTTTTATAGAATAGATAAAAATAACTCTTTTTATAGGTACTTTATTAGCTGATAGTCTATTACGTGGGGGAACCCACCGGGATAACCACCCACGGCATGCACCGTCGGCCTCGCCTGTGGCCTCCTCCCCTGCACCTGCTTCGAAGGTCGCCACGACCCCTGCACCTTCTTCAGAAGGCTCTGCCCCTCCGTCCTCAGCCGGAGCCCCCACAACAAATTCTTCTCCTGCCCCCTCTGCCCAATCCCCGGGTCCATCTTCAGACAGTACCACTACTTCTGCCTCTTCTGCTACCGCCGTACAAAAATTGGCCATCTTTGGAGCTGTTTTGCTCGGAGGCGCTGCGTTCCTTCTGTAATTAGACGGCTGCATTGTGATTATCTATGTTGGTATTTCGCAGTTTCACGGTTTCTCGACTGTGAGATTTTCATTCATTTATTTGTTCAGAAACAGGGCTTGTAGAGAACAATCGTTGGAGTTTAAATATTGCAGAGATGATTTTTGCTCTGTATCGGTTCTTTTCTCTCATTTATCTCATTATTGAGGGTGGTCATCCATGGGCATTTCTCCTTGTATAATCTCCATCCATGTTTGGGACTCAATTCTTTAATAAAAAGATCTGCCTTGTCGGAAAATGTCTTCTCAATATAATGGACTGATTCGTTTTACATATGACAAGAATTTTTCCTTTAGATCGTTGAATGCCCTGTTTCAAACTGCCAGTGTGACTCTTACATGAACGGTAGCTTTACAGAGATGATATGTGGTGTCTACTCATAAAAATAGTTCAGATCTTACCTTTAAAGGATTTGATTTTCAAATCACCCCAGATCGATTCGTAATTTGATTTGATTTTCAAATCGCCTCAGATCGACGGATATGAGTAATTTGACTGCAGAGATATGAAAGCAACAATGCCATGAAATTAATTCACAGTGAGATGAATGCAACCGTGAATGAGAGTTAAAAAATCAACCAACTGGTGTGCACCATGGTGAGTTGGATACCAAAAGGGTACGGATGGAAAATATTTGACTGCACAAAAACTGTCTTCACAATTCATTTTTCCACAAGTAGACTTCTATATTTTTGTCGATTTCCACCTCTGCTGGTATGCTATTTTTATTTGTACTCCATATTTCTCAGATTAACTTCAAAGTTCATATATAATATCCTAGAGCAACTCAGCTTGAACGAAATGCTGTGCATGCATAAATAATTCAGACCTGGTAGATTAGTAGAAATGATACAACAAGAGCACACAGAAAACTATCCCTGTAGTCAATGTCTTTACTTTGCAAGTTTGCAACGCTGGAGGATAGCTTCACAAGCCTGTCTAACGTGCTCTGCAGTGCCCTTTATTCCAGGTTTACCATCACCATCAAAATGGACTCCAAACTTTGTTGCAATTTGAATTCTCTCTCTAGGTAAACATTTTAGTGCTTACATCCATGGAAAATACCTCTGTAGCTACATTGCTTGTTTTTGTCGGGAGCTACTTGTCTTAAAGGCAACACTTGATGAATTTGAACTCATTTGGCAAATTCTTCCTCTTCGCTGCTATCTTCATACACCATGAGATTTTCCTACCATGAAAGAAATATAAATATATCATATTTATATTTATAAAAAATTGTGGGAAACTAAATCTATACACCTACAAAACCAGAAATGTGCATATACATGCAGCAACTACCACAAGAACCACCATAATAAATGCATACCAAATTCATTGTAAAATTAGTAGCAAACTCCAAAAAAATCCTACACTCGGTCACCTCGATGATACGAACTTTGTGTCCTTCATGCTTTATGCATTTTAGCAAAAAGACCACCATTTTGTAGGGCCCAGTTATAGTATGTACTTTGTAAAACTGAAATTGAATCTTCTAAAAAAATATCACAAATGACTATTTTATGTTTTGACAATTTTTGTAGTCTAATAAGACTATAAATGTGGGACACATACTTTATTAACTTTCTAAATTTTTATTTCCATAAAAAATGAAAAGAATTCAAATCTCACCAAGTTTATGCCATTGCACCATATTATTTTTATCTTTACACTATTTCTTCAAACACTGTATTTGCATACTCTTTACTTCTGAAAAAGCTTTTGTATCTTTTAGGAAGAGTTTAGTTAACAAAATAAAACAAATGGAATAGACAAATTGTAAGGCCATTGAAATATCTAGTTTTCTGTACCCTTATGCCATTTGTAAGGTCATTGAAATTACCCTTCATTTCCATTTGGTACTTTAGTACTGAAACAATTATTCCAAAAAATCTTGAAAAGATTTATTTGCTTGTAGAAATTATTTATTAAGATAAAATGTCACTCATTATCAAATAATAAAATTATTTTAAAAAGAGAAAAACAAACAAAAATATTAAAATATTTATTTAAAAAATTTAGAAAAGCTATAAATTGAATCTTCTAAAAAAATATCACAAATGACTATTTTATGTTTTGACAATTTTTGTAGTCTAATAAGACTAAAAAGGTAGGACACATACTTTATTCTTTCCAAATTTTTATTTCTATGAAAAATGGAAAGAATTCAAATCTCACCAAGTTTATGCCATTGCACCATATTATATCTATCTTTACACTGTTTCTTCAAACACTGTATTTGCATATTGTTTACTTGTGAAAAAGATTTTGTATTTTTTATGAAGAGTTTAGTTAACCAAATAAAAAAATGGAATAGAAAAATTGTAAGGCCATTGAAATATCTGGTTTTTTGTACCCTTATGCCATTTGTAAGGTCATTGAATTTACCCTTCATTCCCATTTGGTACTTTAGTACTAAAACAATTATATTTAGCCGATAGGCTATTACGTGGGGGAACCCCACCAGGATCTACTCCAGTCTAACGCCAACATTTTCCTTTCTTGCTTTTCTTGACATGCTCACTGAATCAGAACATTCCCCAAAACAACATCGCATGCATTTCTTCTCCATGGATTTGTCACTAATAAAAAATACCAAAGTATATCAGCCTATCAGCGTAAGCATTGCACCTCATTGGTGCAAGTGCTAGTAATAGAATGATGAGTCTTCCTCAAAATTTTGCAAAACATATGACTATCAAGGATTTATGTCAAACATGTTACTTATATTGGTTGCAAGTGTTGACTCTAAATGCATCCCTTTATTTCAAATCTAACTTCAATATTTATGCATGTTTCCAAATTTTGATAAATAAAAAGTGTTTCTCTGCTGATTGTTTTTCTATGAAAATCATCAATTTTCTCATCCTTTTTTGATATAGATTTTACATCCTCTATAGACTAAGATTCACAAGAATCATCTTCTATGGATTTTGTAATAAAACCTTCATTTCCTGTGGTAATGGACAAACCATCGGATTTAGGGGTGCCTAAAAGTTCAGAACCCATTCTCAATATTTTGTTTAGGATCATGTCCTTTGTTTAATCCAAAACTATGGTTTTCAACATATGTTTGAAGAGGTGAACTTTCAGATTTCGAGCATAGAAGAGAAAATCAATGTTTGCCTCGATCTTTCTTGTATCAAATACATTGAATTTTTCCCCAAAAGTCTAAAGCACCCATAATTTGCATTACCAAGCTCTCCATGTTGATCATATGATAACGTCCATCCTTCTCAATGCAATGCAATCCAACCACTTCATTCTGCACATTCAAATATCCAAGGGTTTTTATGAAGACCATTGATGCAAAGTTTTTGCAAAGAAATTCAAATATTTTCTTTGGTGACATATTCATCTGCAGAACACTAAACTACTAAAAGGGTCCTTGTCAAACTTATCATCATTCGTAATTTCTCAAATAGATCCTTAGATGTTTCATTGGCTTTCTAACCACAAAGTCCTTTTTAAAAGTGCTACTGATGATTCTGTAGAATGGTTTTCCTCGAAGACCTTCAAAGAGCTTCTTTATAGCCCCTGTTATCTTCATCCAAGCACATTTCTCGAATAGAAATCCTTTATCCTTGACTTCATCCAAGTCTTTCTCATCAATCCTAAATAACCTTAGCTTCAACATTTGTGAAAAATACATCTCCCCTATTGGTGTTGTGAAACCCAGCAATAAATTCACTATTGTTTAATACTCAAAGATTTGAATATAAAAAATCAAATGACTGAAACAAAGAATTAAAGCATGCACAACACCATTCACAAAATACTGAACGCAATATAAATTAGAGAAAACCAATCACACTTTGATACAGTGATTTACCCTGGAAAACCCCTAACTTTGGGGAAAAACCAACATTCAAAGAGAGATTTTATTACTACAAAAAAGAGAAACTTTACAATGATAAGTGCCAGAACTTGGCATAAATTGATTCTGAGAATTGTCCTAGGTTAAATCAACCAAACCCTTAGCAATATTGCAATCTTGGATAATGTCTCAACTCCTCTGTTCATTGCAATCTCCCTTTCTTCGTGTGTCATTCCCTACAAAAACCTTCAATCTGTGTATTTTTCAGCACACACATCAATTTCTTTTATAACCTCTCATTCACCTATGGTGGAATAAAGCAGTGTTTTATCTTTAGAAAAAAACAAAGTTGTTTCTATAAGAAAATTGTCAAATTGGCAAGTGTGCAGAAAAGCATAAGGTAAAAATCAAGAAACTTATCCACCCGCTCTAGCCTAGGTGACACGGTTCCAAGTTGAAAGAAATATTTTGAGCTCCTTTTTCAACATCCCCCCTTAGCGAGGAAGGTTTTCTCTACTACATCTAACTTGTCCCTGAAGAAAACAAATTTGCTTTTCATCAAGGCCTTCGTTAAGATGTCTGCAACCTACTCATCTGTAGATATATATTATAGTCGAACTAATCCAGACTGTACACAATCCATGATAAAGTGATAACTAATGTCAATATGCTTCGACCTATCATGAAACACTGGATTCTCAGATAGTTTTATGCAACTCCGATTATCACAGTGAATGATGGTCGATTTTAGCTCCTGACCAAACAGTGCCACCAACAACTTTCGAAGCCATATAGCCTCACATGTTTCCATGCTCGCTTCCATGTACTTTGAGCTTCCATAGAGCTTAATGCAACAGACTTCTGCTTCCTACTGTACCAAGAGACAACCCCTAATCCCATACTGAAACAACACCCCGAAGTGCTTTTTTCTTGTCCACTGCATTACCTGCCCAATCTACATCAATGTATCCAATCAACTTGACACCATCACCCTGAGTATATCTCAACCCATACTCAATTGTACCATGTAGATACCTCAGCACATGCTTTGTTGTTTTCCAATGTACTCTCTTTGGTTCTACCATGAACTGACTAAGACAGTTGACTGCAAAGCAAATGTCTGGTCTTGTATTGACCAGATACATCAATGACCCAATAAGTTGTCTATATAAGGTGGGGTCTACTGACTCCTACTTTGATGCATTGATCTTCTACCAATTTGTAACCATTGGTGTAGACATGGGTCTACAATCCAACATTCTGAATCGCTTTAATATTTTCATAGCATATTTCCCTTGACCAAGGAAAATCTCTTCCTCTGTCTGCCACACCTCTAGTCCCATAAAATAGTGCATCAATCCCAAATCCTTCATCTCAAAATCTTTTGGTAGGTCCCTCTTGCAGTCCTCTATGAGCCTTCGTGAACCAGTCATAAATAAATCATCCACATACAAAACTAGAATGAGTGGTTCACCTCCCACCATGAGATAGTAAAGGTTGGAGTCTGCCTCACTCTTCACAAATTCCATGCTCTGTAAGTAACTATCTATGCACTCATACCACACTTTGGGTGCCTACTTAAGTCTGTATAGTGCTTTCTTTAACCTGCAAACATGAGAGTCACTCCCATGTGCCACAAAACCTTTTGACTATTCGTTATATACCTCCCCCTCTATGATTCCATTTAGGAATGTCGTCTTGACATCCATCTGATGGATCTTCCATCCCATTTGTGCTGCTAATGAGATCACAGCTTGTATGGAGGTATATCTGGCCACTAGAGTGAATGTCTCATCATAATCGATTCCCTCCTTCTGAGAGAACCCCTTGGCCATGAACCTAGCTTTGTATTTCTCTATGCTACCATCTACAACATACTTGATCTTATAGATCGAGCGAGAACCAAACACTACCTTATCTATAGGCTTTGGCACTACCTCCCAGACATCGTTCTTCATGATGGATTTGTACTCCACCATAGCATCATGTCAAACCTGCCGCTGTGCAACATCTTGATAACTGGAAGGCTCATGTCAATGAGCTCGCTTATTAATGCCACATAATCAAAATATTTAGCTAGTGGTTTCCTCTCCATGCCACTTGTTCTAGGGGCTCCCATAAACTCTTGAGCATCTCGCGCAATTTGATTTTCCACTCGGCTAGTCCTTCTCCCACCGGTAGGAGATACACCAATAGATGGAGCTTGTTGTTCCTTATTTTGCTACTCCTGATCCTATGGAATCAACTCACCCAAGGTACCTATATTTGCATTTTTTCCTATCACAATGTCCTGTACCTGAGACTCTTGATCCACTTTAGGAGCTTCAATTTGTTGAATCTACTCAACTGCTGGAAAATATTGATATTTTCTGAAGGCTTTCTGCTGCAAAAACTTCACATCACATCTCACTATGATCCTCCTCATCCTTGGAATAAAGATCTTGTATGCCTTGGAGGTTTCGTTGTATCCAACAAAGAAACCTTTCTTTGCAGTCGAATCTAAATTGGTTCGTTTCTTTGATGGTACGTGATAGTATGCTATACTATAAAAGATCCTAAAATGCCCATGAACCTCAGGCTTCTATACTATACTATACAAGAGCTTTGAATTCTTGAAAGTGAATGAAGATCTCATCTTTGGCCTTCAAGAAATATATCCAGGTCTTCCTAGAGAAATCATCAATGAAGGTTGCGTAATACTCATAAGCCCTCAAAGACTGGGTAGACATGGGACCACAAATATCAAAATGTATCAAATCAAGAACACCTTTGCTTCTATTGTCACTTCTAGGAAAGGTTTCCTTTAAAAATTTCCTGAGCGCACATCCTTTACACATGTCACCATGCTCTACACTCAACTTTGGAATTCCTATTACGGTTTCTCTAAGCAATTTGAATGCCCCATGGTGTAAATGTGCCATCCGCCTATGCCATAGCTCTCCTATTTCCCTGCTATTGTCACTACTCACTAGTGCCTTTGGAGTTTCAAACTGCAACTTGTATAAATCGTCACTCCTAACCCTCCTTCTTCTAATCCTTGTGCTTTAAACACACCTTCTATCCCTAAAAGAGTACGTTGTACCCTTTTTCTTCAAGGGAAGACACTAAAATTAGATTCATGCACATCCCTGGCACATGCAATACATCTGTGATCTTAATATCATTGCTTGACTCCCTCTAAAATGAAAGTCCCTCTCCCAACTAGAGTGCATGCAGACTTGTTTCCCATTTTTATCTGGAAGCCTATCTCTTATGCTTTATAGTTGGAGAAGTTTTCTCTAACTCCTATCATATGGCATGGCATACCACTATCAATATACCAAACCCCTGTAGTGCTCGAGCTAGATCAACAAGTTACAAGAGAAAACTCATTTTCTAGTCTAGAGGATAGCTCATCAACATCCACTGAATCTGTCATCTACTTCTTCTTCTTGTCTCCTTTCTTCCAATTTAGACATTTACTGACATAATTTTCTAGCTGATCACAACCATAGCATTTAATTTTTCTCAGGTCTTTCTTTTTCTTGTCCCCTTTAGAGGTAGACTCACTACTTGAGCCTTTCTTGACTTTTCCTTTGCTGGAAAGAGCAACATTCTCTTCCACCTCACCCTTAGGACCACTATTGCTGCCTCCATTAACATAACTCATTTGTAATTCTTCCTGAGTGAAATCAATCTATAAACAATCCCAATCAGGAATATCTTGTCGTCCATATACAACTTTGACAAAGATGTCCCATTCTTTTGTGAATCATGCCAATGCAATCTTGACAACCTCATCATCTAGTATTGCTACCTTGACAATTACCAGCTCATCTTTTACTGTTCTGATCTTGGTAAGGTAGTCCACTATGCTCTCCCCTTTCTTCATTTTGGTGTTTCTCAGCTTATCCCTAAGAATCAATTGTAAGTTCAAATTTGAACTCTAGTATAGGTTGAGTATGGAATCATACATCTTTTTGCAGGTGTTTAAGTCTGCAATATGAGCAACAATATGATCCTTGACCCCATCCATAACGATGCATCTAGCTTTCACATCTTCTTTCTGGTTGGTCGCTAGTAGTGTAGCATCTGTCAGAACAGAAACGGTAGTGGTTGCGTATTTCTTCAGGCCATTCTCCTCTAGTAATAGAAGAATTCTTACTTTCCACACACCAAAGTTTGAAGCCCTCTCATGTCTGTCTGAATCTCTTAATTTGGTTACTGCCATTACTGAAATCCTTGAACTTAAACCTCCCTGAACACAAGAAAATTGAAACTTGCACTTGTGTGATTAAACCCTAGTTTTCTCTTTTAGAGTATTTTCTCTAATACCATGTTAAAAATGTGTCTCCCCTATTAGTGTTGTGAAACCCAACAATAAATTCACTATTGTTTAATACTCAGAGATTTGAATAAAAAAATCAAATGCATGAAACAAAGAATTAAAACATGCACAACACCATTCACAAAATATTGAACACAACAGAAATTAGAGAAAACCAATCACACTTTGACACGGTGATTTACCCTAGAAAACCCCAAACTCTGTGGAAAAACCAACATTCAAAGAGAGATTTTATTACTACAAAAAAGAGGAACTTTACAATAAGTGCCAAAACTTGGCATAAATTGATTATGAGAATTATCCTAGGTTAAATCAACCAAACTCACAACAATACTGCAATCCTGGATAATGTCTCAAATCCTTTTTATGTTCACTGAAATCTCCCTTTCTTCTTGTGGCATTCCCTACAAAAACCTTCAATCTGTGTATTTTTTAGCACACACATCAATTTATTTTATGACCTCTCATTCACCTACGGTGGAATAAAGCAGTGTTTTATCTTTAGAAAAAAACAAAGTTGTTTCTAAAAGAAAATTGCCAAACTGGCAAGTGTGCAAAAAGTAGAAGGTAAAAATCAAGAAACTTACCCACCCGCTCCAGCCTGGGTGACACGATTCCAAGCTAGAAGAAATCTTCCAAGCTACTTTTTCAACAACATTCTCACCAACACTGTAGTTTATTTGGATGTTATCAATATATTTTTACCCATTCATTGCCACCTTGATCTTTCTATATATTGGTGTGTTTTGATTGGTATACATTGGGGCATGGATTTTGTTTCTATGTGCTATGTTTGTTGGTTGTCCCCTCACATGATCCACCAAAGATATAAATAGCTTTATGTGTGACAGGCCATCATTTTTCTTATTGGTTATTTTTTATAGGACCTATCAAGGCTCTATCAAACTTTTGTGTAGGGATATACTTATGTATGCTATCTGTACCTTTACATAAACCCACTAAGGCCATTCTATCACCTTTTATGTGTAAGGACCTCTCCATGCTTAATTTTTCTTCCCTCACTTGACTCACCAAGGTTATTTCATGTCTTGAGTGTGTTAGGGTAACCTATTGTTTGATAAATGGTCCACATAAGGGATATATTGTCACCTTGGTTCTCATATCCTTGTGCATAACATCCATTACTATATCAAAACTTAGGATTTCTCCACATACCAACATAATATAACCTTCTATCCATCATTGCCATGTCTCCCCACCCACTCATCTATTCTACCCCTAATTCCATTCCAATCTAAATCATACCAAGAATGTATTATAGAGGAAAGCAACTATCTATAAACTATTATGATGGTACACACATTACCAAGACAACTTGTAGAATTATCACCATGATACCCTCCCCACATCATGAAAATCCCATATTTTCAAGTTGCTTCCTCCTGAATACAACCCCCAATCCTCACATGTGGCCTCCTATTTATTCAATCAAAGTATAATTTCCCTCAGAAACCTAGAACCTTCCTACACCAACCATCCCCTCTATCCTATCACTTTTCTCTCACATTGTACCATAATAAAACATAAAAAAAAACTTACTCAGCACACCTAAATATCTTTAAATAACCTAAAAAATTATTCCATTAAAATAAACCATGACATTCCTACATTCCTTATGTAGTTAATTGTCGATGACATGTTACATTAGAGCTATAATACTTACTCCAAATGTAAAAGTGTCACACCACAATCATAGGATTCAAGAGAAAAAGAAGCTAAATTTATTAATTTCAATAAATCAAAGTTGCTTAAACCAAATGATACATCCATGACCAACTATGTATCCTACATACATCAAGATTTAGTCATATCAATGATCATAATCAAATCCATCACATAATCATAATCAAATCTATAAGAATAATCATATCCATCACATAATAATATCCATAATCATAATCATATCCATCACATAACATCATCACATAATCACATTTATTAGAATAAATTGTATCCATCGTAATAATCATCACAAATATCATCAAGAGTCACATCATAATATCATCATAAATAATGTAGCACCATTGTAATGAAATAACTTGGACAATACAAATACTTGTTAATATGTCACTTCAAGGGGGAAACCTCCTAATCTAGTTTGATAGGGATACCTCCAATAGTCTTCACCAAGAACTTAATACTCATCATGATGATAATAAATAACAAATACCTCCTAAATATATCATACTTATTTCTTAGCTACCACCCATGCCAACTTGGATACTTAATTATAACTCCTAAGATAAATGCATGTTTAAGTTTATAATAACAATTATGTAACTTATTTAAGAGTTAAGGTATCCACAAGTTGAATACTCATAACCCAATACACACTATAGGTTAGGTGCATATTATTCCCTCTTTACAAAAGTATTATCCTCAATGCTAATTAATTATGGATGCTTCTTCAAAAATATCCATCTTCATCATGTTCTTTTTTCATTTTCTTTTTCTTTTTCTTCGTCTTTATCTCCTTTGTTTCTTCTAATTTTTCTTCTTGTTTGTATTCTTGATTTTTCTCTTCTTTTCTTGTTCTTTCTATTATTATTTTTCTTGATATTGTTCTTTCTCATGTTTTTTCTTCTACTTCTACTTATTCTTATTCATTTTTCTTTTGCTAATTATTGTGAAGAAGTTCTAGAAAAATAATTTTGTAATAAATCACATAAATGAAATCAAAATGATATAAAATTTTTGTTGTAACTTACCAAGGTGTAGATCTCACTTTGCAACATCCAAGAAATTAGCTAATTTGTAGCTATGAGAGTGATTTTTTTTTATTAGGGGTAAAAAATGGGTTTTGATGGGGCCTGGAACCCAATACATAGAAAGATAGACTGCAATTTTAAAAACATCAAAGACCAATAGTAGCCCCGTAGCATCCACTAAATATTTGCAAGACTACACATGTTGCATCAAACAAACAAGCAAGGGTCGAAGGCCCAAAAACAAACTAGTTTTAACCGAGACTAGAAACCCTAAAAGATAAACAAAGAACCTGCCTGCATCGTCCAGGCATCAGCAAACCATCCACTCATGGAAGACACCACTGAGCCAAGACAGATAATTTGCAAAATGGTGTAAGACACCATCAAATCCTTAATCAAAAACTTGAGCAAAACCAAAGACCCCACCTCAATAGGGGAGATGGAGAGCTCAAAAAACCCCTGGGCATACAACCCCTACTCGAACCAGGAATCCATCTCTGAAACCAAGAGAAGGATGAAATAAACAACAAGGCTACCGCATCCGGAAAACAACAACACCCTCCACCTCCACCTCCATAGGAGAGCTATCTACCTCAATAAGAACAATTGAGGGGGGTCTACCTCCATAGGACCAGAAGAGAAAACCAATACAGTAACCCAACACCCATCTGTAGCATCCCTCACAAACCACCACTTCAAATCCATCACAAAAGACCAAGAACACTAAACCATCATAATATAAACATGAAACAGTTCAACCCACGAGAGAACCACAGACCCCATCAATAGAAACTTGGGGGGAAACCACAACAAAGAGGGCCAATAGAACTTTAGCCTCAACCTCAAAACCAAAATATCCAACTCCATCACAAAAGCAACCCTAACCAAAGAAAACAACTGGGGCAACAAAGTAAGAATGACATTCAGCCTAGTCCAAAACACCCAACATAAATCAGTAGCATCCCTAAGTATCCACCATTTTAGAGCCTTCACAAAAGACACAAACCCCATCAACAACAACCTGGGGGGCAGCCACAACAAAGAGGGCCAACATAATTGCAGCTGCAACCTCAAATCCAAAATGTCTAGCTCCAACACAAAATCAACCCAAACCACAAAGAACAACTGGGACAACAGAGTAGGAGTAACATTTAGTCCAGTCCAAAACACCCCACAAAGAACATGGGAGATAAGCACAACATTTAACACCAGAGACAAACCAGAGAACCACTTAAACCAGTCTCCCAAATTCAGAATGAGCAAGGAAAATCCAAGTCCTATAGGGAGCAGAGGAACCCACAAAGGATAGGAGAGAGGAGAAGGCCCAACAACAAAGAACACCAAGTTACCCCAACACACCGGTCAAGGCTAGAGATGAGCCAAAACTCCACACACCCAGCCTGAAGGAGGCTCAACAAATCCACAGAGAAGAAACAAAAGAAATCCAGCCCAATTTGAAAATTGAAACACCCAAAAGAGAGCCTCCACATGCACAACAAGAAGAGATGAAGGACAACCAAAAAGGGGTCGAAAGAAAAATAGGCCAATAGTAGGAACCACCAATCCATCCTATTGCGCCAAATAGGACTATTAATAGGCCCATTCAACAACCAGACAACCAGAAAGCAACCAACATACAACCACTCCCCTTGCCGAGAGAGTAACCAGAAAGAGACCAATGGGGGAAAGCTCATTCACACCTGGAGAGGAAAAAACCATAGCCCATCATGAAAAGAACAACAACAACCATTCCTAGCGAACCAAAGAAAATTGAGAGAGCCACAGAAGAAGGGCAGCCCCCTCCCACACCAAGATCCACTTCCAGAGCATAGAAGGAGAAAAAAGAGAGACCCCCATCAGAAGCCGAGAGTCGCCCTTTGCCAAGGAAGGAAGCTGCAAGCAATCCATCCACCTCCCACCATCCTCCACCATCATCATCCTTTGAGTATGCTTCCTCATCGCCAACATCCTCAGAGCATTTCAAATGGGAACTTCTCTCGCCCACGCCCGCACGTCGCTACATCCTCAGAGCTTAAAGTCACTAACCACATTATTCATGAGAGTGAATTTGTTACAAACCCTAATTATGTAATAAATCACTTAATTTGACTCAAATTTATCTAAACTTTGGAATTTATATGCTTCAATATGTCCTTGAAAAACCCTTCAAAATTTAGGAAAAAATTCACCAAGATTGGAGAGATATGTGTGTAAGATCGAAAAACAAGATTTCTATCAACATCAAGCATGAATCTAATCTAAGATGTATTTGAATCAATAAAAATAAAAGTTTATTTATTAATTTATCATGTTGAGTGAATATTGGAAAATTAAATAATTAATTTAATTATTTAATCTTTAAAAGTGGGAAAGTGGTTTGATGTTAACAATTATTTAATACGGGAAGGGTGTTTGATGCTAATTAAATAATTAATGATAACTATTTAATTAAAATAGAAGAATAGGTGACATTAGCGATATAATTAAATAAATAAGGTTTATTTAATTAATCCAGAAGAATAATGTTTATTAATTTAATTGGTTAGGGAGAACAAAGATAATCAGGACTTTATTAAATAAATAAGATTTATTTAATTAGTCAAAAATGATGATTGAGGATGAATTAATTAAATAATTTTAAATTACTTAATTAATAGTAGAATACAAAAAATGATAATAATTAAATAATAATGCATTATTTAATCATTTTAGTCAAAAAGTGTTGTTCGTAGGTCAGGACAATTTCAGGTATCTACATTTTGCCCCTCTTTGATATAATGTGTGTTTATAGTGTTATGTGAAAGAAAATTCAAAAATTCGTGCTCAAGAGTTGCCTCAGTATGCCTTAGTGACAATAGGATAAGTTAATGCCCCCTCGGAAATTTTTTCAAATTTTGAAAGAAATTGAAAAAAATTGATTAATTGTTCTGAAAAGTCAATTTTATAGTGTTGATTACATTTGTAGGTATAGGTTTGGATATTAAGGCCTCTGAGGGGTCCGTATTAGTGTTCGAATTCAAGTTGATGCACCCAATTATGAAGGGGAAAATTCCCACCCTAGAATGGTAAAAATAGGCCCTAGGGGGTGAAATTGGCTCATTTGTGCATTTTACCTTTAGAATTTTTGAGAGCTATGAGTTCATTCCCTTGTGAAGTTGCTGTCAAAATGTCTCATGTTCCAGTCACTGCACACCACAAATATTGGGTTAAGACCTTCTAACGGCCAGAGGACTCAGGGGACACGATATGTACTCCTTCCTTTCTTCATTATTTTTTATTTTTTTGATATATTTTAGGGCTTGAAATTAAGCAAGTAGATGTGATGCACTTTGTGTTCCAAAACTGCAATCGCATTCACCACATGTGTGGCCTAGTTCGTTGCATATGTTTGGTGTGACACATTTAAAAATTGAGCCACATTTGCTTTAGGCTACACACAATTGATTTGTGCATCAAATCTGCTATGGTGCAACGCATTTGTAGGGTAGTACGTCGCATTTGTTGTGGTTAGTTGCAGCTACTTAACAATATGCTACATGTGATGTGTTCGTCACACTTGCTTAATTATATACCACAAGTGTTATTTTTGTCGCACTTGCTTAATAGTATGACACATGTGCTTGGTTTGTTGTACCTGCATAGCAGTATGCCACATTTGATTTGTTTTCCGAATTCTTGTGATAGTATGACACATTTTACTATGGAAAATTGAGCATTCTTGTGAGAAATTTTTCTTTGCGATTAAAGTCCAATAGGTTTGCTTAGGGTTTTTAATTGACATGTTATTTTCTTGTGACCACAAATGCGATATCCACTAATTTATACAGGTAAGAGAGTCGACTGTCTAATTTCTGATTGTGAGATCAATTGACTAATGAGGAGAGGGATACCCTTCATTCCCTAGGCCTATAACATGTTACTTGTATGCCCATCATTTGGGCTAACCGTAGTTTGTTGACATCTCTCACCGAGAGATTGCATTTTGAGACATGTTCATTTCATTTACCCATTAGGGATGCCATTGTTACTTTGGAGGACGTCTGGAGGATCTTGCGTCTTCTGATTCGTGGGGAGCATGTGGTATATGACACTGTTCATTGGTATTCTTCTCTTAAGGGATCCTTTGAGAATGATGACATAGCAAACCTCAGTATCGAGGATTATGAGATCCGGTGGGATGTTCTAGCAGATAGGTATGAGAGAATGGTCATTGTTGTCTATAGTGTGTTTTCCAATGTTGTGTGTCCTGATCATCGAGGACACAAGTTCCTTGTTGGATGGGGAGAGGTACTCGTAGAGATGATGATGTGTTCTACAGTATATGCTTGGGGACCTTACGTGCTTGCCATGCTATACTTTCAACTTCACGATGTAGCTTTCCAAGATGGTCAGTCGATCAGCTGTGGCACTACTCGTCTCTTGGTCTAGGCATGGGAGCATATTTCAATGTTCTAGCCACCTATTCCTAGACATCTTGTAATAGGACTTCCCTATTCATACATTTATGGGGGATTTGTGACACTAGTGTGGGTTGGTGATGTCAAGTACTGGCATCATGCTATTTACCTTCTTGATGCATTTACCTAGAGACCATACCGATAGTGTCCTACTTGGGAGTACGATACTAAGCATTTACCTTATTGTTGCCAAACATGATACCTTATTGGGAGGACAGTACACTCCTAGCACAACATTGATCGATACTTACCAAAGCAAGTTCTTCGGCAATTTGGGGAGCGACAGGGGATTCCCATTGGTACCACAGAGTTTGTCAGGTCCTCTTGGGAGGTTCAGCCATGGGGACACATGATTAGTGTGGAGGTAGCAGAGTAGGATATTGATGCATTGCAGCCTATTCTGTGAGGTTCCCCAACAAAGGTCACTGATGCAGGTACCACACTTGAGTACAATGTGTGGTGGATTGAGCATTGGCCCATCCCTTATACAGATCCAGATCATTTTGCTCCAGTTTGGGAAGATTTCATGGACGAGGGTAGGGCTAAGGGGGATGATGGTGGTAGAGGGGATGGTGGGGATGATGGGGTTGGTGGAGGGAGAGGGGTAGAGGAGGGAGAGGAGATAGAGGAGGGAGAAGAGATAGAGGAGGGAGAGGTGACATCCACCTCCTTGATCAGTAGGTGAAGAGGAGGGTTTCAAGGTTTCTCTTATTGCTGCAAGTAGATGCCAGGAGGAGGATTGAGTTGATGAGGTTGGAGATGTACATCTAGAGATGGTCAGTGGGGTTTGTAGGAGATACCCATTATGGAGGCGATGGAGGAGGATGTGGGATAGGGAAGTAGATCCCAGTTGGAAGCTCTACAAGAGTAGGTACATTCCTTGCATGGTGAGATATCTCATTTGATAGATGAGAGGGATATGGTTATGATCTAGGTGCAGTGGGCAGATTAGATTCCCTAGATTTTATTAGCACGGTCAGCGGTGGGACATCAGATCTAGATCGAGAGCTTCATAGGTTGAGTAGGGATGAGAAATATTATCGAGATATATATGAGAGGGCAATGCCTCCATCAATGAGAGAGCCCAATTTCACTGAGGTGATGAGCATGTCTTAGGGTAAGACCCATTCCAGACAATCTCAGAGCAGTGGGAGCATCTCCCAACCTCAGCCTTCTCCTTACCATTCAACACAACACTCTTAGAGGGAAAGGTCACGAGCCAGTGGATCAATTCATAGAGAGGATAGGCCATCTACTTCTGGTAACAGGGGCAATGCTAGTGGTGCATGATTATGTAGACATGTATTATTCTTTGGGCTAAGCCTACGAGCTCCACGTTTTTGAGCAATATTCAATTATGTACTATGACACTAATTTTTTTGGATATTTATGAGTTGCACCATTTTTGAGGAGATTATATAATGTGATATTTGTTATGCATATGGTTGTTTATGATGTTATTTATGATCTATGGATAGAATCATATGATATTTTTATTATGCTTACATGTATGACATGATGTATGGATTTACTTTAATTTCATGTGATGATGATATTATTGATGCTTATATGTTATGTATATGATGTTGGATTTATGTTTTTGGAACATGCTATGCCATATACAATATAATTTTTATATGGATGATGATGTTTTTGCAAAATGATATGCAATATGATTTATCTTTTTTTATTTATCTTATGCAGTATGTATGACCTAATTCATATGAGTATTATGATATTCTAACATGTTTATGGATGCAGGATGATGCAGCTCATATATTTGGTTTTGGTATGTCACAATACATCGTCAAAACGACAGTGGAACCTATTAGTAGAACTATTAGTGCAAAGAAAAGAAATGGTTAATAAGGAGTGAAGAAAACTTTTCAAAAAAATTGTTCATCCAAATTTGATAAAATGATTGATATTACTTGAGCTTGTAGCAGTACATGTTTTATCATCATAGTGTGTTTTTATTTTGGGACATGGAACAAGCAGATGTTTGCATACCTAAGCATGGATTGTGAAGGTAGCTTTTGTTTTTGTTTGCTTAAAGATATAATATATGGACAAGTGGAATATGTACACCAAGTTGAGTCAAACCTTGGTGATGGTAATATCCATTTCTCAAAGATTAAAATATGTCAAACAAAGAGTGTCTTGATTTAGATTAGTGACAATAGACCCTTATAGGAACATGGGAGGAAATTTCCATAAAGCATGTTTATCTTGATACAAGAAAGTGTTAGATTGGCCTTTGACTTGTATAGGATGTTTGGATTATGCTAGATAGAATCCCAATCACACATAAGGACCTTAGTTTCCCCAACATGTTATCAAGACAAACCATAGACATAAATCAACATAAAGAACTTTCATCATCCCTTATTGTTTCTCTAATCACTTATGGATATCATTGAGCATATTAGGAATATGACATGAGAGAAATCATATAAAAGATAAGATTAACTGAAACAAACAAGTCAACAAGCTTTTAGGATCTTCTTGTCTACCAATTAGTACATGATAAAAAAATAGTAATTCTGATTTAAGGAATAAAACATTTTGTATAAGACACCTGGCCTGGTTTCGATAATGCCACATCTTGTACAAGAGAAATTGTTTTTGATTTGATAGGTACCTTTGATAGATCTACAAACAATTGACCTGCTAGTTTGAAGGCTTACTTGGGTAGTGATCCTATGTTTTTTCTGTTGATTTTTTAAGCTTGATTGGCCTGGTTTCGATAATGCCACATCTTGTACAAGAGAAATTGTTTTTGATTTGATAGGTACCTTTGATAGATCTACAAACAATTGACCTGCTAGTTTGAAGGCTTACTTGGGTAGTGCATGTTTTTTCTGTTGATTTTTTAAGCTTGATTTTGTGTAAGGTATGTCATTTGTGTTCAACATGTTAGTTCTTTTAAAAAAAGAATAGTTTATTATGCAATTTGGGCTATGACGCAAGAATTACTCATGACTGACCCTAAGGGGACTAACCTAATGCCTCAGGGGCTCATCGATGATGGCCTTTCCTACGTGACAAACGTAGAGACATCATAGTTCGACTATATTTGTGACCAATAATACCTTATTTATGAGACTTGGATTAAGCTAAAGACTTGACTTTGACTGACCCTGAAGGATAGACCTAATGCCTCGAAGGCTCATCGACGATGGCCTTGCCTACGTGATGAACGCAAAGACATTGTAGTTTGACTGTATAAAATAACACTATTTTTAGCTTTTCTGATTTTGAATGATTTTTGGATTTTCAAAGGATATTTGAATTTTCTTTCTGTTTTGATTTATTTTTTGGTGTTTTTGGATGTTTGATATTTTTTCAATGTTTTTGGATGTTGATATTTTTTTATGTTTTAGGATTTATGTGATAACGTCCCCAGATACCATGTGTAGGATCCTTTTGTTAGGGTTCAGGTAGATTGGAGCAATAAACATTAACAATTATATACGGATTAAATAACCTAGAAATAACAATGAAGAATAACACAAAAGAGATCAACACATAATTTAACGTGGTTCATCCAATATGGGCTACATCCACAGAAACTCATCCATCCAATGATTTTATTATCCAGTGCAAAACATATTACAATCTCGTGAACACCATACCGCAACATACTGTTAGTGTAATTAATTAATTATTACACTAGCATAAGTTAACTTAGGTCATGCATCATTTAGTCCTAGGTTAGATTTTAATAAATCATAAATAAGTGGGATAAGATTCCTTCTAGAACTTATCTCAACATTTAATAATCATCTAGATAGGGTTCACATGTTGTCACATGTTGTTAGATCATGACACATGGCGACATCTCATGCATCTTAGGTTTTCTCTCTTGCCTATATAATCAAGCAACTTGTTCATTTGTAATATATCAAATCAATCATATCATATTATCAATATAGAATCTTTAATCAACATTCCATAGTTGCAACACTTCTCTTTGTGGTTGATTATCTTTCATGGCTAAAGTCCTTCATTGAAGATTTTGTAGCTTCAGGGGTTGTGCATCCATAATCTCAACACATACATCCCAGCCACTTATAACAAGCCTTTTGGAACCTTCTAGAATTAGGGTTTTACAAGGTCTTTTTTCATTTGACATGTTAACAGGAAAACCTTAACGTGTCAATGGGAAAAAAAAACATTGGCGTGTCAGTGGGAAAGCCTTGATGTGTCAACGGGAAAAACCTTGACGTGATAACAAAAAAAAATTGGGGTGATGCCCTGAACCCCATTTCTTGTTACGAATGTACAATACTTGCATGATCAATCACCACATACCAACAATCTCCCACTTGGAGACTAATTAGGCTCCACACCAAACAATCTCCCACTTGGAGACTGATCCTGGACGACACCGCTACACTTGCAGCTCCCACTGGATTACAAGTTTGGCTAGTTTCTTATGTCCACCATTATCATTTGTGAAGGCCAATGGAAACTTATGAGGAAATAAATTTCTCCTATGTAAATTTCTTTGTCAACATATCTGCAAGATTCTCACTTGTGTTATTTTTTTCTAGCTTCAATTGTCCATCCTCCAAAACTAACCGGATGAAGTGGTATCTAAGCTATATGTGCTTAGTTTTTTAATGCAGAGTTGAGTTCTTAGCAAGATGAATGGCACTCTGGCTATCAGAGTACAAAGGGATATCTTCTTGTCATTGTCCCAATTCCTCTATAAAATGTTATAACCAAATCATCTCCTCGCTAGCTTATGTAGCAACAACATACTCAACTTCAGTGGTTGAAAGCACAACATTTTGTAGCCTTGAAATCCAACTAACTGTAGTACCTCCTACAATAAAAACATACCCTGTAGTACTTCTCCTGCTATCAATATCATCTACTAGATCATAGTCAACATATCCTTTTAGATCATAATTTGTTCCTCCAAAACATAGTTTCTTTGAAGTAGTACCTCTCAAATATTGGTGAACCCATTTTACTGCATTCCAATGTTCCATTCTTGGATTTCTCATATACCTACTCACAACTCCCATTGCATGTGCAATATCTGGCCTTATGCATACCATTGCATACATCAAGCTACCAACTGCTAATGCATATGGTATCTTAGACATTTTTTCTTCCTCCTTTTGTGTCTTTGGACACATCTCCTTAGTCAATTTAAAATGACTAGGCAAAGGTTTACTAACTACTTTTACATTCTGCATGTTAAACCTTTTCAACACCTTCTCTACATACTTTGAGACAAAAATAATTTTATGTTTGTCTTGTCCCACGTGATCTTGATACCAAGGATTTGTTTTGCTACACCCAAATCCTTCATAGCAAATGAATTTGCTAATTTCTACTTAAGTTCATTAATATGCTGCATGTTAGACCCGACAACAAGCTTGGCATCAACATAAAGCAATAGGATAATATAATTTCCATCAAATTTCAAATACCATTGTCGAGGTGCTTGGTTTAGGCCATACAAACTCTTCTTTAACCTACACACAAATTCCTCCTTACCCTTGACCTCATATCCCTATGGTTGCTACGTGTATATTTTCTCTTCCAAAACCCCATGGAGAAATGTTATTTTCACATCTAGTTGTTCAAGATGCAAGTATTTTGTAGCCACAAGACTTAGAATAGTTCTAATAAAAGTCATCTTTACAACCAGAGAAAATATTTCATCAAAATCTATACCCTTTTTCTATGAAAAACCTTTTACCATGAATCTAGCCTTATATATTTTCTTGCCTCCATCTTCTTCCTTCAACTTGTAAACCCATTTATTTGGAAATTCTATTTTACCTATAGGAAATTGGACTAAGTCCCAAGTCTGATTCTGCAGCAAGGAATCCATTTCCTCTTTCATACCTAGCTCCCACTTCTTTTTGGTATCTACCTGCATCGCTTCTCCATAACCTTTAGGTTCACTAGAATCAGTTAATAATATAGAATATAATGATGGAGAAAATATTTCTAGAGGTCTAGTTATCCTTGTAGAACGTCTAACACTTGCAGGAGTCTATGGGATAACTTGTTGTTGAGCATCAAGTACCACTAGCACTTTATTTTTTCGAATCTCATCTTACACCACATATTCCTTTTTGGCCTGTACATGCTTCTTTTCCTGCAACTGATCCTTATACATAACCTTCTCATTGAATATAAAATCTTTGCTCCTAATGATTTTATGATTTTCATAATCCCATAACTGATAACCAAATTCATCTACTCCATATCCAATGAAGGTACATTTCTTAGACCTAGCCTCAAGCTTGGTTCTATTTTTGATATCAACATGGACAAAAGCTTCACAACCAAAGGTTTTCAGAAATGAATAGTTTACCTTTTTACCCATCCATGCCTCCTCTGGAATGCCACCATTCAAAGGATTTGAAGGTCCCTTGTTTATTAAATAAACAACAATATGTACAACATCAACCCAAAACTGTAAGGGTAGTCCAACATGTAATCTCATGCTCCTTGTACACTCCATAATGGTCCTATTCATCCTCTCAAGCACACCATTTTCTTGTGGGGTTCCAGGAACCTTTTTTTCCTATGAATTCCATTGTATGAATAGTATTTTTCAAATTCTCTACTGCAATACTCACCTCCATTAGCAGATCTGAGACACTTCAACTTTTTTCTTGTCTCATTCTCAACCAAAACTTTCCACTTTTTAAAAGTTTCAAATAATTCTGATTTTTGTTTTAGGAAATATGTCCATGTTTTCCTAGTTGTATCACCAATAAAAGTAACATAATATCAAGAGCCACCAAGAGAAGATACCTGAGTTGGTCCCCATACATCTGAATGCACAAGCTCTAATTTCTCTCTCTTCTTCTCTTTTCCAACTTTGAGAAATCAGACTCTTGTTTTCCATAAACATAATTTTCGCAGAACTCCAAGACAATCTACTTCAAACCTAGTAGCAACTTTCTAGAGTGAAGGATCTTCATTCCTTTCTCACTCATGTGCCCAAGTCTATGATGCCACAATTCTATTTTTTTCCTTGTAGCAAGTGTTGTAACTGTCTTAGTATCAACTGTTTCTGTAGCAACTAAGGTAAAATAAGTATTACTAGTACACAAATACAATGTGCCTACTTTTCACCTTTAACTACTACTAATGCACCTTTAGTGACCTAGACTTTTTCTGAAAAGGTAACTATGCAACCTACACTACCTAGTTGTCCTACATAAATTAAATTCCTTCTCAAATTTGGAACATGCCTTACCTCTTGTAGCAACTATTCATTTCCATTCTACAAACTGATTTTTATGAAAGGAGGTTGGGTGAGTGAAAACAACTTCCTACACTAATCTAAGCAAAGGAGAGTTACAAAATTTTTGTTTTAACACCTTATGTTGTTACAATATGAGATACACATAGACAATAATGGAAATAGAACAAGTACACAAATGCAAAAATAATAGATATACTTGGAGAAAACCCTTTCGGGTAAAAACCTCACCCTCCAAAAGCACAATACTTTCTCTATTACTTCAAATAATGAATACAAGATATCACCAAGTACAAAGCTTCTTCAACAAGTGCTTCAACACAAACACCTGTTCTAGAGTGATTCTAGCAGCACTTTGTTACCTGCAACCATTGTTGGTATATGGAACCTAATCAAACTCAGAGGTTAAATTTTCCCCACTTTTATCAGCACAATTTCCCCTCAAATTTTTAACAGGGTCAAGGGGCAACGCCCCTTGCGGGGTCCAGGGGTAGCGCCCCTGGCACGCCCCCTGTCACAATACAGGGAAAGGTCGAGGGGTAGTGCCCCCGAAACCTCTCACAATATTTTATTATTTTATAAAGGCGTCGGGTGTTATTTTTCTATTGGCCGACAAAAAAAACCCTATTTTTGTAACCGACATAAGTCTTGATAAAAGGCTAAGGGTTTGGGTTTTTGTTGACATTGTATTGTAGCATTTGCAGTGGTATTGAGTTGCAAGGATTACTAGTTGTAATCAATTTGATTTACTGGATAATAATATTGGACTCTTTGTTGGTGGATGTAGCCCGAGTTTGGGTCAACCATGTTAAATATTGTCTCTCGCTATTATTGTTTATGTGTTTTTCATTCCTCTATTTAATCTTTATTTGCATTTAATTGATATTTTTTGAATACAATTCCTAACAACCATACTATGCATTCTAAAACTCAAGGCACTCAATAAATAGAGTGTTACAAGCTTCAAGAAGCATCTAGAAGGTGAGGGGCATCCAAATACACATGGCACAATTTCCAATGCCTTAGACATGCATTTGGACACATACAATATTTCCTTACACCCCTTACAATGGTCAAACATGCAAATATTCTTCTTCCAAGCTTGGCACCTAGAATATGCTAAAAATGGCTTATGATAGATGCCTTACACATCTTACAACTGTCATAGAATCTGTCGTAGCTGACAACACTTACAGCTATAAGAAAATCTGTCATAATTGACTAAAAATAGTCGATTCTCTTACACTTTATCATAACCCATCTTGGGTGCCAACTTTCTCCATGCATTCAAATATACCTTATGATGCATCATAGAATCTGCCATATGTCATATATTCCAACGTGGGACACCTATGCCCATTTGGGATGATTATGTGCTATCCAGTCACCTCCAATGAGGATGCCACCCAGCCAGTGGGTCCCAATAAGTGACATGACAACATAGGCATTTAAATTATACAAATAAATACATTAATACATCAAATTAAATCAATATTAGGACTCCAAGGTTGAGACACCTTAATCTCAGCATTCTCCCACTTGTTGAAGACCTTCCAAGAGTCATACAGAATCATCTGCTCAGGGCCCCAAGGCCCATGGAATTGGAACACCATCTGAACTTCTTCGTGCTCACTAGTTTTGTTAGTGTATCTGCAACATTCACCAAAGTGGCAACCTTCTTTAGGTTCACCTTTCCATCTTCTACTGTATCACAAAAAAATGATATTGTAAATCAATGTGCTTTGTTTTGGCATGGAAGGTAGGATTCTTTGCTAGAAAAATCACACTTTGACTGTCACAACAAACAGTAATCTGTCTTGCATCTAAACCAATATCATAACACAATCTCTTAAGCGAAATGGCTTCCTTACAGGCATGAGTGGCTGCCATATACTCTACCTCTATCATGGACAAAGAGACTATAGCCTGTCGCTTACTCATCCAACTAATAGCACCACCAAACACCATAAACACATAACCACTAGTGGATCTATTGCTATCAATATCACCTACCCAATCTAAATCCACATATCCTCGAATGCTCATAGAATGTTGAGGTCCAATAGGATAACCATGAAAACACAAGGCATTTTTGGAAGTACCCCATAAATATCTGAACACTCTCTTAACTGCATCCCAATGCACCTATCCAGGATTAGCCATAAAATGGCTAAGGACTCCCACTGCTTGGGAAATGTATGGTCTCGTACACACCATTGCATACATCAAACTGCCAACTGCACTTGCATATGGTATCTTGGTCATGTCCTCCAACTTAGTAGGATATTTTGGACAGTCATTCACAAAGAAAATTTTCCCTTTCATCACAGGAACAACTAACTGTTTGCAATCTACCATGTTGAATCTCTCCAACACAGAGTTCACATACTTGCTCTAGCTTAACCAAATCTTTTTGTTAGCTCTATCTCTCATGATATCCATTCTCTAAAGTACCTAGATGCACCTAGGTCTTTCATCTCAAACTATGCTGATAACTGAAACTTCAAATTTGAAATGATACTTTTACCATTCCCAATAAACAACATATCATCTACATATAGGAAAATAATGAGACTATGACCATTTTCAGTTTTAAAGTATACACAATGGTCAGATTTAGATCTCTGAACTCCCAATGACAACACATAGGTATCGAACTTCTGATACCACATTCTAGGAGACTATTTCAAACCATAAAGAGAATTCTTTCGTTTGTAAACCAAATTTTCTTTACCTTTCTCAATGAAATGTTTTGGTTGTGACATATAAATCTCTTCCTCCAAATCACCATGAAGGAACATTGTCTTCACATCCATTTTTTCCACTTCTAAGTCATATGCAACTACAAGTGACAACAAAAGCTAGATAGATGTCAGCTTCACTACAGGAGAGAATATCTCCCCATAATCAATTCCCTCCACCTAGGAAAACCCCTTAGCGACCAACTGTGCCTTATACTTATCAAAACTACCATCAAGACCATAGTTTTTCTTGAAAACCCATTTACAACCAACAGGTTTACGTCCAACAGGAAAAGGTACCAAATCCTAAGTCTTATTTTTCTTTAATGAAGCCATCTCTTCATCCATGGCTTGCATCCATGAATCTGAATCATTCATATGCAATGCCTCTTCAATCGTTCTAGGCTCATCAACATTAGTAATCAAGGAAAATATGCAATTGGAATCCAATAATGAATATCTAAACCTTTCTGGTTGTTTCCTAACTCGTGTAGACCTCTTCAAAGGTTGAGGTTGAGGTTCTCCTTCTCCTTCTTCAGAACTTTCAGAGCTACTTGAGCTCTCCTCATCATTAGGTCCAACAGGAGTACTTGGTTCTTCTTTCTTCAAAGTAGGTGGAATCTGAACAACCTCCTTATTCTATTTCTCTTCTTTCTCTGGCTATAGCTCAATAGTAGAAGGTTTCATCTCTCTAAAGATCACACTTGTTCTATAGAGAACCTTTTGAGCTTCTAGATCCCAAAGCTTCTACCCTTTCACACTAACACCATAGCTAATTAAGATACACTTAACAACCTCATTCTCCAATTTAGACCTCTTCTTAATTGGAACATGAGCATAGGCTTCGCAACCAAATACTCTAAGATGTCTCATCGAAGGATTTTTACCAAACCACGCCTCCATGGGTGTCTTTCCAACAAGTGCTAATGTAAGAGATCTATTGATTAAATAACATGTAGTGGCTACTACTTCAGACCAAAACTTTTGTTCAAGGCTATCACCACTCAACATACTCCTTGCCCTCTCCAACATTATGCTCATCTTCTCTGCAACTCCATTTTGTTGTGGAGTGTAGGGAGTTGACTTATGTCTTTAAATCTCGTGCTCTTTATAGAACTTGTCAAACTCTATGGAATAAAACTCACCACCATTATCAGTCCTCAAACACTTAATCTTTCTGCTAGTCTAATTTTCTACCAAGGCATTAAACTCCTTAAACCAACTAAAGACTTAGACTTTACTTATGAGGAAATAAAAAAATGTCTGTCTCTGTAATCATCTATGAAAGAAACAAAATATACAGATTTTGATAACGAAGGAACATTTGCAGGACCAAAAACATCTGAATGTACATAATCCAAGGCCCCATAAGACAAAATGTTCGCAAAAGTTGAACTCGAAATTACAATCACCAAGGCCTTCAACAAGGCTCTTATTTTTTAGGGTTCTAAGACCCTTCTCACCAATGTGACCAAGTCATTGGTGCCATAACATTGTATTCTCTACAAGAAGCTTCATTTCCATGGAATGAGCACCCTTAATTACCCAAAATGCACGACCATCGGATGTAGCTACAACATACTTCTTCTCTACATGATCTGATGGTGAGGATGAAGAATCCAAAGATCTTTTCTTTGGTACATTAGAAGAACTATTGCACTATATAGTGCATGCATCAAGATGAAACAAAGTGCCAATATGAACACCCTTATCCAACACCATATCCCCTCTTTTCATCTTGCATCCTCCACCAGAGAAAACAACTTGCTCTCCTTAATCATGTAGTTTACTTACAAAAATTAGGCTTCGTGCCAAACCCGAGATATGCAAGACACCATCAATCCCCTTCACTCTTCCATCAAGAAATCTAATTTTGACTCTTCCACGACCAAAAATCTTCAGGTGAGAGTCATCACCTAGGTACACCTCTCCACCATTGTACTCCTCATAATTTGAGAACCAATCTCTATGAGAATTCATGTGAAAGGATGCACCTAAATCTATCAACCACACATCATTAGATGCATGGGCTTCCAAGGCTGTAATAAATGCTTCTCCATCATCTTGGGATGATTTCTCAAATTCAAAATCAAAGAAAGACTTGTTTTTCTTCTTCTCCTTCTTGCATTCTTTTTGAATGTTACTAACTTCACCACAATTCCAAAGAATTTCCTTAGACTTCTTACCAGGATACTTTCATCTCCCCAGAGACTTTGAATTAAATTTCTTGTCTTTCTTTTTGCTTCTCTCTTTTGGTCTTCCACGGACTGCAAAGGCCTCCTTCGCCATCTCAGAAGACTTCCTTCACATCTCTTTAGATAATAATGAGGCAACAACCTCATCCATCTTAAAGGTGGAAGTAGTGCTTCTAATAGCCATTCCCAATTGTTCCCAAGAGTCTGACAACGAACATAAAAGGAGCACGCAACAGTCTTGTTCATCTATTTTTACTCCAACGGAACCTAGTTGTGCAACCAACATGTTAAATGTATTTAGATGATCTACTACGGACCCTCCATCTTCCATTTTTCAGAGAATACATCTTCTTTCTCAGGAAAAGCGTGTTTACCAAGGATTTAGCCTAGAAGACATCACCAAGATTCTTCCATAGAGAAGCATAATTTTCTCTTCATGGACATTCAAGGCAACAAAATCAACCAAACAAAGTCTAATAAGACACTTGGCTTAATTCCTATCCATGAGATCCCAATCTTCTTGTTTCATGCCTGAAGGTTTGGTTCCAAAAATAGCAACCCATAGATCACAGTCTACAAGCATGTCTTCCATTTTGAGCTTCCATAACTCAAAATTACCACCGTTAAAATTTTCCATTTCAATCCTCCCATATGTACCTTCCATCTTGTTCTTGCAACAAGGTCACAAAAAAATACGCACTTCTGCAAAAATCCCACTGAAACAGAGATTAGCTCAAAAAACCCTTCTAACCCAACAAAGGAACCAAGGATGGCCAGGCTCTGATACCAACTAAAAGGAAGTTAGGTAAGAAAAAACAACTTCCTACACTAATCTAAGCAGAGGAGAGTTACAAAAATTTCATTTTAACACCTTATGCTATTACAATATGAGATACGCATAGAGAATAACGGAAATAGAACAACAAGTACATAAATGCAAGAATAAAAAATATACGTGGGGAAAACCCTTTCGAGTAAAAAACTCCACCCTCCAAAAGCATGGTACTTTCTCTATTACTTCAAATAATGAATACAAGATATCACCAAGTACAAAGATTCTTCAAAAAGTGCTTCAACACGAACACCTGTTCTGGAGTGATTCTAGCAACACTTCGTTACTTGCAAACAAACTATGTATTCTACAACTCAAGGCACTCAATAAATAGAGTGTTACAAGCTTCAAGAAGCATCTAGAGGGTGAGGGGCATCCAAATACACATGGCACAATTTCCAATGGATTAGACATGCATTTGGACACATGTACAATATCCCCTTACACCTCTTACAATGGTCAAACATGCAAATATTCTTCTTCCAAGCTTGGGCACCTAGAATATGCTAAAAATAGCTTATGATAAATGCCTTACACATCTTGCAGCTATCATAGAATCTTTCATAGCTGACAACACTTACAGCTATAAAAGAATCTATCATAACTAACTAAAAATAGCCAATTCTCTTACACTTTGTCATAACCCATCTTGGGCACCAAATTTCTCCATACATTCAAAGATGCCTTATGACGTGTCATAGAATCTGTCAGATGTCATAGATTCCAAAGTGGGATGCCTATATCCATTTGGGATGATGATGTGTCATCCAGTCACCTCCAACGGGGATGCCACCTAGCTGGTGGGTCCCAATAAGTGACATGACACCATAGGCATTTAAATTATACAAATAAATACATTAATACATCAAATTAAATCAATATTAGGACTCTAAGGTTGAGACACCTTAATCCCAACATTTTATCTTTCCTTTTCCAACAATCTGACATGGTTCATCATCACCCAAATATACTTTTCCAAAATCACCTTGAACATAATCTACAAAATATTTCCTATGGGGTGTGGCATGAAATGAAGCCCTTGAATGTATTACCTAGGAATCATTAGCATTATCTAAACACATAATTAAAGCATCTTGTAATTTATCACTTGCAACATTAGCTTCCTTACTGTCATCATGTTATATGTCTCCTTGTTTTCCTTTTCAAGACCAACAATCCTTCAAGTGTCTTGGCTTTCCACGGTGCTAGCAATCCATTCTTCCTTTAGATTTAGATCAACATTTCTTCAACTTCCCTTGTGACTTTCCATGATTTGTAGGTATTTTTCCTCTCTCTTGTTCTTCCCCTATTCTCTATTGTTAAAGCATTCCCTGATGTTGAACTCTCACATGTGCTTTTCAATCGCATTTCCTTGCTAAGGATAACACCAACAACAACATCAAATTTCAATGTATTTGAACTAGAGATAGAGTTACTTATAGCCATTACCAAGCTATTCCATCTTTCTGGAAAAGAACATAAAACCAAGAGATCCCTCACCTCTTCAACAAAATTCACTTTTACAGAAGTTAACTGATTGGTAATTGTATTAAACTCATTTAAATGATTTTCCATAGATCCACCTCCAATCATTTTCAAATTAAACAAAAGCTTCATGAGAAATACCTTATTTGAGGTTGAGGTTTTTCATACGATTTAGCCAAAGTTGTCATCAAATCCTTTGTTGTCTTTTATTTTTTTATATTGAATGCCACAAATGATATCAGGCACAACCGAATGCTTCCCAGTGTCTTACTATCTAGAATCTCTCATTCTTCATCGAACATCACAACTTCTTTCTTTTCTTTTCCTTACAATGGTCACCATAGATCCTTTTGATACAAATAATCTTCCATCTGCATCTTCCATAATTGATAATTTTATCCATTGAACTTCTCAACCTTTAATTTTCCTTCTTCCATTGCTCCCACTCAAATCTAGTGGTTCCATGCAAATTGACCGAAATACATGCAGCTTTGACACCAGTTGTTAGGGTTCAGGCAGATTGGAGCAATACACATTAACAATTATATGCAGATTAAATAACTTAGAAATAACAATGAAGAATAACACAAAAGAGATCAACACATAATTTAACGTGGTTCACCCAATATGGGCTACATCCACAGAAACTCAGTCATCCAATGATTTTATTATCCAGTGCAAAATAGATTACAATCTCGCAAACACTATACCACAACATACATCCCAGCTGCTTATAACAAGCCTTTTGGAACCTTCTAGAATTAGGGTTTTACAAGGTTTTTTTTTCATTTGATGTGTTAATAGGAAAACCTTGATGTGTCAATGGGAAAAAACCTTGGTGTGTTAACAAAAAAAAAATTGGGGCGATGCCTTGAACCCCATTTCTTGTTATGAGTTTACAGTACTTGCATGATTAGTCGCCACATGCCAACGCCTTTTGAAACCTTAGGTCAATAATTTCCCCTAATCTGGAATAGGACCAATTTTTATGGATGGTTGAATGTGATAAGTTATGGACACTAAGTGTTACCCAATTTCATTCCATGGGAAATCTTTTCACTATGAAGGATATTGTGTTTAGGTTTATCATCGACAGAATAGATAAAATGGTGATAGATGGAAAATTGGAAGTTGACTACACATGGCGCCTATTTTCTAGGTTTTCAGCATGGTACTTATCCAAAGTGCCACCAAAATGGTTTTCACTAAAGGATGGATTATTTTTCTTTCTCTTTTCTTTTCTATTTTTTTTCCATTTTTTGTTATTTTTACCCCATGGGATCTTGTAGAGGTCATGTATAGTACCTCTGAAGTTGCATACTATTGATGGGATCAAATAATGGTTTTCCCTCTAGAGTAGCCAACTGATAAGCACCAGCTCCGTATGTGTAGTGATGATGTAAGGACCTAACCAGTTAGGTTAAAAATAACCTAGTTTCTCACGTTCTTGTTGATTTCTAGGATTTTCCTTCAAGACTAAATCACCAATGTCAAAAATTATAACTTTAACCCTCTTATTGTAGCTCTATCTAAGGAAAGTATGATACGTCTACAAGTGGTCAAATATTGTTCTTTTTCTTTCGTCCAGTAACTCTAGCTCATGCAATCTGTAAATTCTATAGTCTTCATCCTCAATGACACTCTGCGTGGAAACTCTCAAGGATGGGATCTTGACCTCGATTGGTAAGATGGCTCAGAAAAAGGTGTGGCACATGTGGGTGTACCAATGCTCGTACGATAAGCTCATAAATTTGGATTTAGTTGTATGTGTCAGTCCTGTCCAGCATCATTGGCAATCTTTTTTAAGAGTTTTACAATTTTTTTGTTAGATGCCCCTACTTGATTGTTACCCTATGGATAATAGGGGGTAGCAAAGTGGTGTTGAATGTGGTACCATTCACACAATTTCTTGACATCTTGGTTTTTGAATGGACTTCCATTATTGGTTACGATGGATAAAGGAACACCATATCAACATATTATATAGTTCAAAATGAACTTGGAGACTTGGTTTCCAATGATATAGGTCATCGGTATGGCTTTGATCCATTTGGTGAAATACTTTGTAGCAGTTATAATGAACTTGTGTTCATTTGCAAATGTAGGATGTATCTTTCCAACAAGGTTGAGTCCCCATTGAGAGAAAGGCCAAGGTGAGGTAATTAGGTGAAGTCCTTGAACTAGTGCATGTACCAGGTCACTGTGTTTTGACATTGATGACATTTCTTTATGAAGTGGTAGGAATCATACTCCATTGTCGGCCAATAGTATCTTGTGCATAGAAGCTTCTTGGTTAGAGAAGGACCACTAGAGTGAGCCCCATATATAACATTGTGTACTTCTTGTAAAGTCATCTTTGATTCTTCTATGTTGAGACATTTGAGGAGGGTGGTATCTATGCTACAGTGATAAAGGGTGTTGGCAATGATAACGTCTTGGCCGCTCGTCAAATAAAGGTTTTTCTTTGATTGTTAGACAAGTCAAGAGGTAGGATTTGGGTGTTAAGGTAGTCATATATCTATTTGTACCAGGGTGAATTGGGACCAAAAATATCATAGACAAGCTCAAATTTAGGAACATCAAACATCGGGATCAACAACTATTCCACATAGAATTTGCATTGATGCACATTATTGGGAATGTCCAAGAGAGACCCAATGGTGGCCATTGCATCTGCTGCTCTATTATGTACCTTTGGGATCTATTCAACAAGACGGTGTCAAAGTATTTTTTAAGTTGTCCACCATTTTCTTATATGGTACTAGTTTATCATCCTTAGTCTCATATTCATCATTGACCTATCAGACTATTAATTGTGAGTCACCATATACCTATAGGTCCTTTATTTTCCATCTAATTTCTTGTCGCAGACCCGTGAGCAAGGCTTCATATTTTTTCATGTTGTTGGTGCAAGAAAATGTGATACTATATAATTTAGGAATGGTATCCCCCTATGGTGTTATGAACAAGATGCCTACTCCTGAACCATGATTCATGTATGACCCATAAAAGTACATTTTCCACTTTCCAGACGTATCTAGTTTGAAGATCACCTCATCTGGGAATTCAGATACAAGAGGTGTAAATTCCTATGTATGGGAATCTTCTAACTAGTCAACAATGATTTGCCCTCTAATTTCTTTCCATTCCATGTATTCAATTTTGAACTCGCTAAGAAGCACTACCCATTTTTCCAATCTACTTGTTAATGAAGCTTTACCAAGTAAATACTTTAGTGGATTGATCTTTGCTATTAACTTTGTTTGTAAGTGTAACATGTAGTGTCATAGTTTTTGTGTAGCAAAAACCACAACAAGACATGCCCACTCTATGGGAGTGTGATTGAGCTCATACCCCACATGGGTACAATTGATGTAGTATATTGTGTGTTCCTTCCCATCTTCATCATTTTGAGCTATGAGAGCTCATAATGCTAGTGATGTTGCTAATACATATAGGATGAGTGGTTTGCCATTAATAGGTGGTCTTAATACCAATGGAGTTAGGAGATAGTCCTTAATTTGTTGAAAATTCATGTTGACATAGTTTCATCCATCTGAAAGGGACATCCTTACGCAAGAGATATTGGAAAGAGTGGCACTTGTCTACCAGTTGTGCTATAAACCTTCAGATAGACTGTAGCCTTCCTTGTAGACTTCTTAATTGTGTTAAATTGGAAGGATGTGCATGTCCATGATGGATTTTACCTTTGCAGGATCAACCTCTATGCCTCTATGTGAAATGATGTATCTGAGGAGCTTCCCTGACTTTACTCCAAATATACATTATTTGGGTTCAAGTGAACCTTCTATTCCTCCAGTCTTGTAAAAAAAATTCTAGTGCGATTAAATGATCATCCCCAGCGATGGATTTTTCTAAGAGGTCATCCACATAGTCCTCCATAAGTTTATGCATCATATCATGGAATATTGTGTTTCCCTCTAGTAGGTAGCGTTAGAATTTTTAAGACCGAAAGGCATGACATTCCAATAGTAGGTCCCCTAGGCGCAGGTGAAAGTTATCATGTGTTGATCTTCCATTGCAATTCTAATCTGATTATATCTGGAGAAACCATCCATTAGTGATAGAATCTCATATCCTATTTGCAGTCCACAATCATGTCTATATTTTGTAATGGGAAGTCATCCTTTAGACAAGATTTATTTAGGTCTCTAAAATCGATACAAATGCAAATGCCCCCAGTCAGCTTGGTGACTAGTACTAGATTTGAAATCCAGTTTGCATAGTCTATTGGCCTTATGAAGCCAACATCTAGTAGTTTCTTTAACTTTTCCTTGACAAGTAAAGCAATTTTTGGGTGCATCTTTTGCAACTTATGTTTGAAAGTTTTGGCACCAAGAAGAAGAGGTAAGTGATGAAGGACTAGTTCAAGGTCTAGTTCAGGCATATCTGCATATGACCATGAAAAATTTACCTTTTGTTATATGATGAATCCTATGAACTTTAATTTCTCAGTGTCTAACAGTGACGCTACAAAGTGGATGATTTTTGGATCTTCTAGTGTGTTGATGTTGGTTTCTTGTGACCTTTCAACCAACATTAGGAACTTCTCTTGATTTTTTGAGTGGGTCCAACCTTCCACCCTTAGGTGCCTCAAAGAGGTTTTCACCCTCAAATACATCCTTTTTCTTGCTTTTTCTATGTCTATGGGTGTCTTTCAGTTTTCACCCAAAGACTTGTTTTTCTTTGTTTCTTTTATTTTGCAATTGGAAGGCCAAACTAACTCCCCAAATTATGTTGTAGTTTCGAGGTCAATGGTGAAGCCAACCTTGTGATCCACATTGGGTATGTCATCTTTGAGTCCTAAGAACTCATGAATTGCTTTTTCGCTCGTGAATAGGTCTAAGCTTGGTGGACCTTGTTGGTCCCAATCAATCAGTTGTGGGTGAAGTAAAGTAAGGGTAGGTTAGCATCACTCTTAACAAAGCTTATGGATAATGTGGAAGGTTTAAGGACAACAGAGTTATCAAGGTCCCAAAGGGTATCTAGGTCATAGCCACTAGAGGCATAAGAATCCCATTCCCACTAGTTGGTTTGTTTTAGTATGGTAGCCATCAGATGTCTCAACAACTTTAGAAACATTGACAACTTTCTTCTGAAATACATTGGTACAAGTGTTCACTTTAGGGGGTTGATACCCTAGCCCTTGGTTCTTTGGTATTTTTTCCATTATTATTGATTTATTCATACCCTATTTTTGTCCCCCAAGGCCACTATGACCATCATAGCCTTTTTGGTTCATCATGTTGAAACCATTTCCATACTTTTTCACAGGGAGATCTACATGTACCTTGTCATCTTTGTCTCTATAGATCTATTTGAGAGGTTTTCATCGATACATTCTTTGTCTAACTTGCCCCATTTGATGAAGGTTGTGGGCAGTTGATATTGGATTATGACTTTAGGATCCCTTTTAATGTGGTGTGGCTTGTCGTAGTGTTTGGGTGAAACTAGAATTTTTCCCACGTAGAACATACTTTTCATGTTATACTCTCCACATCCATCGTCTTGAATTTGGATCTTGCCTTCAAGAAATTTCTTGGGTAAATTCGAAGATTTAGACAAACAGGCAGGGTCAACATATTTTGAGTTGGAGGTAGACGGTAACCTTCTCTATGTCACGGTACATGAAATTATAGGGTACCTCTTAGATTATTGTAGTACTCAAATGGGTTGGGATCACCAAAAATGGTAATTTCTTCCCAATTGTATGGAAATTTTAAACACTGGTGATATGTAGATGGGACAATCTTCATGATGTGAATCCATGGGCGTCCAAGCAAGAGGTTATATGGAAATTCCAGATATAGAACTTGGCACACTGTATCTTGTATGGTAGGGCACACTCTAATTGGAAGAATGATGATACCCTCGAAAGAGCATTCAATGCCATTGAATCCCTTTATGATAATTCTTTTGGATCCATCTACACAAGCCTCTGAAAATCACATCATGGTTACTAGTTTCAAGTTACATATATTTAGCCTTGCTCCACCATCTATCAAACTTGTCTAATTTTGTGTTTATTGATGAACACTTCGAGATGCAGTGGCTCATTATGATTGGATTTCTTTGAAGTACAATATTTCTCAGTGAATATCATATGGTGGTTGGTAGCTAGGGACCCTACCATGGCCTAAAATTGATTCACATTTAGATCAAAGGGTATGGATGACTCCTATAATGCTTTATCCAAAATAGCCTTGTGCTTAGGAGAGGTATGTAGTAACTCAAGAATCAAGATTTGAGCGAGAGTTTTTGCTAGATGGTCAAGTAATTTATACTCATGTGTCGGTCAAGGTTTGGGAGGGGCTCCTTGCAGAGTCACCTTCGCTCGTCTAGTGGTAACCACACAGTCAGGATTCCTATTCTTTATGGTGATGGTAGACACCTTATTATCTGATGATGATTGAAGATGGTTCACTGAGCATCTTAAGGGGTCATCATTGAGGATATGTTGCATGACATCACAAACTAATTCCTTTTGAGGTGGATGATTTATGAATGTGGGGGCATCCATTAAATTGTATGGATTATGAAATAGTGGACTGAAACGTTGGATCAACAAGTTCATATCTAGAAGGACTTCTTTTGTATATGCCCCTAGTTATTGTGGGAATAAAGGGTCCTTTGAAGATCAACTTCTTTCTTTTATTTTTCTATTTTTGTTTTGACTTTGTATCTTTTTTGGGCATTATTATCTTTTTATTTGTGGCCTTATCCTCCTGCGTAGTTACCACTCATTGATCCAAGTTTAGGAGATAGGAAAATTTATAGGGATTAAATGGGTTGGCGAATGTAAATCTTCTTGTATAGGTCAGGCGATGTCATCAACACATTCGTCAAGACTATCCTTTTCAATGCTGGTAATGCTAGTGGAAACCATATCCATTGATGCATGCCTCAAATCTGAATTCTCTAGAAGAGAGAGTGTTGATTCCTATTGTGCACTTGGGGGGATATGATCTTGAAATGATGGAGGATGTTTATGGATATTTCCCATGGGATCATTCTAGAAAATTATATCATCATAGATGTCTTGTCAAAACATAGGATTATCCTGGACATCAAATGATTGGGTAGTAGATGGTAAGGGTTCAATTTCCATAAGGTATTCTTGTAACTCATATTCTCACACCCCCATGCCTATAGTATTAACTTGGATTGTGGGAGAAGGAGAAGTATGTGATCCTGAAGGCTTGGAGGATGCAAAAGAAAGTGGGATGGAGGTGTTAGCAAGGTAATACCCTGGGAGACCAGGGTGTGTTGGAGATGGATGATGCCCGATGGGGCATATAAGGACTCGAATCTGCCAATATGGCCACCATCATTCCATTGTATGGGAACTTGATGAATTGGTGTAGAGTGGATGACACAACCTGCATGGAATGGATCCATGGATTCCTGAAGAGAATGTTATATGGGGTCCCTATGAATATGACTTGGAAAACAGTCTCCATTGTAATGGGTCCCACCTATAACGACAATATGATAGTGCCAATTGATTCTCATTCAGCATCATCATATGTTTTAATCCTTATTGTTGAGCTATGATCAATAGGGTCATCTGAATATCCCAACCTTTTGATAAGGCTTGAACTACATATACTTATCCCTGATCCTCCATCTATCAAAACTTGTTTGATTTGATACTTCTCGATAAAAAGCTTCAATATGGTGTCAATATGGCTAGGGTTTTGTAGGGGCATATCCCTTCTCGTGAATGTAATGGGGCATTCAAAATTACCACATTTGGTGGGTATGGACATGGATCTTCTTTGAGAGGAAGGAATGTTATTCACTATGTACTCATAAGCAACACTAATGTAATTGGCCTCTGCCTTTTCACCTATTTTGAAACTTGAGGCTTTTCCCTTCCCATGGTTTTGTAGAGGGTCCTTGAAGATCGTATGATCTTTGTTTGAGGTTTCTGATTGGTTTTCAACTTGTATATCCCCTTGATCTATGAGATCTTGTCTAAGATTTTTCAGTTGGAAGTAGGCAGAGGTCTTGTGTCCTTTTATTTTGTGGTACTCATAGAAGTCCTTGTTATTCCACCAGGCTGTTTGAATGGCCTTGGTTCATAGTGTCTGACTTTTGGTAATTGGATAACTTTATTTTGCAACAATTTCTTTAAAAATGCCTCAATTGGCTCCCCTAAAGAAGTATACTTTCGCTTGGGTGGAGGGGCCCTAGGAGGACCTCATGGTGCATTATTTTGGTTTGCATTGGCAGTTGGTTCCTACTTCTACGATGTTTTGGTGGTGTTCATCACTATGGGTCCTTTCAGATTTAACATAGAATGAGGTTTATTAATGAATTTCGCATCTACTACATCGTCATTTATCATGTTTTTATTCCATGACCAAAATTTGTTCTTGTTTGGTTTTAAATTAGAAGAATATTTATTCTCCTTAAAAAAATTGACAAGCCCTTTGGCGATAAGAGCTTTTTCAATGGACATTCCCTTTTGTATCACTTTTTCAAATGTGTTAGAGCAATGGATTTGTAAGTGAAACATTACCTCTTTGTTGAGGCTTCTCACAAAAATCTAGACTAGTTACTTTTCTGGTATGTCACATGCACATTTACTAGCTAGGCTTCACCATCTTTGTAAATATGATGAGAAGGTCTCACCATCTTCTCTCTTTTCAACACAGAGATGGGTAATGTCAATGTCGGCTAATATATTATATGAAAACGTGCAATGAAATTGTCCATTAGTTCACCCCATGTTTGTATACTAAACGGTAAGTGTGCAAACCAGTCAAGGGATTTCCCTCCCAGACTTCATAGAAACGGTCTCATGAGGTAAGTATGCTCATGTGCCACATCAAAGGATATAGTGTGGATATTTGACATTTGGTTTTGAAATGATTGTAATTGTTATCATTAAGTCCATAGGTGGTGGGGTTTTTGGAAAGACAGTGGGTGTGATGTACTGAGGGGAACCATGTGATGGGTTCCCAAATGTGTTTGTGTTAAGTAATGGATTGGATCCATGTATGTTTTGATTTTGATACATGGGTGGATTTTGATGGTTAAATGGTGAGGTGTATGTGGGGTTTCTAGTGAATGAAAAGGATGGTGGAGGAACATTGACACTAGTTGTGAATGACGTACCAAGAGAGTTAGGTTTGTTAACATCAGTTGTGTATGCAAAACCATGATAGTTTGGTTTCTGCATTAGGTCTTGAGAAAACACAAATGAGGTTTATGAACCAAGATGATTTGGTTGTGGTGGAGGTGAGGGCTTGTTAAACCCAAACGTATACGTAGGACCCTAAATGTGTGGTTTTTGTGTATGCGAGGGTTTTTGAAACCCAAATGATGAGGAAAAACTTGGATTATTCGGTTGTTGTGGAGGTGAGGGTTGGTTAAACCCAAATGTTGACTATGAACCTAGATTGTTGGGTTGTTGTTGTGGTGGAGTAAAAGTGGGGCTTGTACCAAAAAAGGATCAGTCCTCGTCAGTTGTGTACTTACATTTTGAGTAGTGGAGATGGTTTCTACTTGTGGTCTTATGTGTGATTGATTTGTTTTCTGAATTTTGTTGGGTGTATTCGAAAGAGTGGTTTTGTGGGTTGCAGCCATGGTATGGGTTGTTGTAGTGGTGGATGTAGAGGCAAATGGGTTTTCCATGGATTTTATGAGTGAAGGTATAATGTTCCTAGTGTTCTTTTTTTAGGTGGCATTGCTTGTATTCCACTAATATATGGGGAGTGTAGCACTGGATGCTAATGATGGTGGTGTTTCTAACCATTTTGATGCTACACTTAGCAATTCCTCAACGACTGTGGACACATCAAAGTAGGAGGGGAGCTTAGCTCCATGTTGTGCCAATGACAAGAAGTATTTATTTGGGTCTTCCTCGACCATTTCATTGATAATCCTCAAAATCCTAGGATCTTGAGATGCAGTCTCAATTTCTTCTTGTGTAAGATTGTCATTTATTTCCTCTATAGTGTAGTCACCAAGAGGGTTAGAGTTCTGATTGTGTATTGAAGTGACCACATGAATTTTTTCTCCAAAGTTCATATCACTAGTGGGGCTATACAAAGGATGGGAAGATGAATCCATCTTTTTCCTCTTGATTTGGGATTGTGTAAGAACCATAAAAGTGATGTTTATTTTTGAAGTTCGCTTTTTTAAAGTTTGCTTGATTTTTTGTTTTGTTTTGTGAAATTTTTTAATATAAATGCACCTAAATGAGTCTACTTTATGTTTTTGGTACTTTTTTGTATTTGTGAATTTTTTTAGTTTTTTAGAAATGATGTGAGACTATGCTTTTGTGATTTTTTCCTTGACAATTTTTGACTAAATGCAAAAGACTTTGGTGTTACCTCAACCTATGATCTTAAAAATGACAATCTTTTGGCAAGTTTCCTAGTTGTGAATATTTTGACCACGTGTAAAAATTCTAAAAACTTTAAATATCATCAATGGGCTACACATTTGATTCAAATGATGGAGAAGTTCATAGAGCTGATACGATCAAAGGATTATATGTATGAGCATGAATTACCACTACTATGGGAACTAAGCAAGATGTAATTTAAGGTTTTGCTAGATAATAATATTTTGCAACCAAATGATAAGGGTTTTCTTGAGAGCACCATCAAAGCAATAGCTTTCAAAAGGGATTTAATAATATGGTATATTCAAAAAATTCTAGAAGAGGAGATGAACTCCCTAGAATTTGTGACAATTTTGAAGATTTTGTGTTTTAAATAATCAACCCAAACCTGGTTGATATGGATAAGCATACTACAACATCAATATAGGTGATTCATCAAGCAATAGAGAACAAATTTGAAGACTTCCAAGAAAATATGGGTGAAAGAGCATTAGATCAATTGATGCAACCAAAGGTAGAATTCAAAAACTTGGATCATAGATGAACAATATGAACAATCAACTAGACGCTTATAGCAAAATTTGTGAAGATTTGAAGTTCAGAGTTGATTTCCTTACGGAGAAGATGTCCAAGTGTCTAGCTTTGACTATCAGTTCTTATGAAATATTATTGAGACAATTATTCTTTTGTAATGTAATAAATAATTATTAAATAGTGGACCTCACTTCAATGAATAAAGGTGGTCCCTATTTTTAGATAGTTGGTAGTTTAGTTTTAGTTCTAAATGACATACAAAGTGTGTGCAAACTCATGCATGTGTTTGTGGCTAAAAGCTTGAGTTTAATTGCTATGTTTAGAATTGTTTTGTAGTTTAGGATATTTGCATGATCTTGTTACAACTTTAAGTATATGCTAGCTACATGTTAACAACTCTTCGTTTTCTCTATACAAGGGAATATTGAAGATTGCAAAATGTCTATCTCTTTTGATATTGGAATTAGTGAGACAATACTTAGCATTTTATTTTTTCTAGAATAGTAGAGATAGAACTCTGGAAGGAAACGATCAGGATTTTGGTGTACTAAAGTCTTGTTGAAATCAAGATAATATTGGTTTCTTCAATTGTTTTGAATCTTTGGAATGGTAGAGTGCCTATTTAATTGAAATATGTGGGAAAATTGAAAATATTTATGTTGAAGATCTATTATTTTGATGAATTGTTAGACTTGTCATTAAATTTGCATGTGAAATATGGTGGTTTATTAATATTTTATTCTGAATTAATTTTGAGTTTCCATAGAAGATTGCATCCATTTTATTTGGGATTGAACATTTGTTAATCTTGATAAAGTGGGTTAAAGAAACTCTCAAATTTTATTATTTAAAGATTGGAAATCATTTAAAGTAAAATCATTCCTTTGTTTAATGTATTTATTGTTAACCCTATTCCTTTTGCTTCTTTTTTTTATAATTTGGTAGAGTAGATCAAGATAAGAGAAAAGTTATATATAAAACAAAAATGAAATAATCTTTTGAAAGAAAAATAGTTTCCAAATCTAGAAAACCATAAAGGCCCCTTGAACAAACCATCCACATTTATAAACTTTGTAAACCAACACTATTGTGACCCAACTATAGAGACCTTGGAGACCACATATCTCAAATCTATTGTCTTTTCAAGAGAGGTAAGATAACCTATCTTACCTATGTTGTATTGTGTCATTTGGACCATCAACAATTGCCATTAGAGCAACTCATTCTACAAATCACAAAGAAGTAGCTAGTATGAAGTAAATATTTGTAATTGGATGCCTCCTTGACTAGTTGTGAATCTTCAAGAATACTTACAAGCAACAAAGTGTGACATGATCTTTTCTTAGCTTAGAGTTTTATCTCACCACATTCACCAATGTGGATGTAATCAATTTGATTAACATAGGGCTATTCTTAGTTTAGGAATAACATATCCCTAGCCTTGAAGTGGAATGATCCCTCTAGAAGTTTGAGGGACAATTTCAAGACCCAACAAGCTACATAAAAAAAAATTGAAGCCTACTTGTCAAATTAGTTGAGATAGGTGTGGTGGCAAATGTCAAAGGACCCAATATTCACTTGGTCACAACAATATATGCTTCTAGTTCAACTTCTTAATGAGTTCATTACCATATTAAGGAACCACAAAACTAGATGGGATGATATTAGACTATTGGTTACTCACTTGGTGATCTCTCTTTGATATATCTTCACTAATGAAAATGGTATTCAAATTGAGAATGATTGATATATTTCAAAGGTTGGTTAGGAACACCATTGAAGGGCTCAACTTAAAAAACTCATCGACTATTACCAATAATGTCCAAGATTTTGAGGAGGCGATTAAGATTGAGAGCAACTTTGCCTTCAATTTGTAGATGATTCAAGTGAATACAATGTCACCACCTAACATTTCAAAAATATGGAGCTTCAATGACATTCTAAAGGGTACAATATACAAAGGATGTTGGCCCCCCTTAATATCAAGTGTGTAGGATACAGAGGATATTGCTACCACTTTTGTTGTTACATCAAGCTTGTCAAGTAGGTATCTACAAGTTGCTAATTCTAACTCTAATTTTAGAAAAATGTTCTTAATTGCATTAGTTTTTGGATTAGCTATTTTGAGATAATCTCCTTCAAAATGTCTTTTTTTTAAGACTTTCTAGAAGGCCTATTCCTAATACTTCATATTTTTTACAATAATCTATTCCAAATTTAAAGATAATTTTATATTTTGATTGCTTTAATATCAATTAACTAATTTTAGTGTAGAAACCTTAATGTATTTTTTATTTATCTTGAACAAATCACATGTACATAACTCTTAAACATTGTAAACTTTGGTATGGCTACTCACTACTTAAATTGTTGTTCTTTTTAGCGAAATTCTTTGTGCTTAAGCAAATCAAATTATTATACTATGTTTACAAACTTTCTATTGTATTTGCATTGTATTCTTTAAAGTTGGCAATCATGGCTTTCTACACAACTCTTTATTCCATTTACTGAACTATTTTTAATTTATTGAATTTATTCCTTTATGTTATATTCATGTTTTCTAAACTTTATCTTTAATTGAAAAGTGAGCAATCACCAATCTTTTAGATTTTTGTATTAAATGAAAAAAAATCTTGCACAAAAGAGTTGAATAGCCTGAGAACAAAATAATAAATTTTGCTTCAAGTTTGTTTGTACTACATACTCAATAAAATCCATATAAGAAAAACTATCTTTTCCTTCACTCCTCCAAAGAAAAGCATCCAGGGACCTATTGAAACACTAACAGCATATTCAGCATATAATATGCTAAAACAACTCCTAACATTCTTCCCTTTATCTATTTCTCCATCATTCTTCCCTTTATCTGTTTCTCCATCATTCTATGCTTCTTTAAAATTGTTTGTCCCCTCAACTCAGAGATAGAATGGTAAGGTGATCTTCAATTTGAAAAACTCTAATGTCCCTCTCTTTAGATTGTATTAATCTCTTTAAGCTTAAAACTCCTATTTAGCTATGAAAAATTGTTTGACTTATTCCCTAAGAAAACTTCTACTTGCTAAAGACTTTCAACCAATTATATTTTTCACTCAAAGCCAACTGATATAATAGCTAATCTTGACAACGATAATTTTGAAATACTTCCTCAAATTTCCCTCCATCACTTTCAACTGTACAAAACCAAATTTTCTCAAAAAACTTCAAATTAAAAACTGGGTTTTAAAACAACATTCCATCAATGATCTCTCTACCTACAAAAATTTTAAATATAAGAATTTTTAAGCAAGACCAAAATAATTTCTCCGTAAGACAAAAAAAAAAAAAAAAGCAGATTGAATTGCTTCCCCGGACTACAAGATAGAAATATTTTCAACCCTTCCGATCAGGCATCGACTTTAAAAATATAAAATTTGCTTGCTCCTGAAAAGAACAAGGTTTCATCACTCCCTCAATACTATCTAGAAATTTGATTGCTACCACTTTTCACAAAGCTGTCAATGCACATTTTCGATGGTGTGAAAGATTTGCTAAGAAACTATTTTTGTCCGAAGTTTGGATGATTTTTTTGACAACAAAATAACACCATGGCTAAAAAATAAATCATTTCACACTTTTCCTTTCCTGAATCACCACTTGATGCCACTTGTCTAAAAGCAATTATCCAAAATACAGAAATGCAACCAATAGCACAAAACTAGGTATAAGTTTGGCCAATGTGTCACATTCTTCAATATAGGCAAAAATAGGAATAGACTTGAACTAGTGTTGCACCAGAGAACATTCCTTAATAAGCAACCACTCCAAGAGATGTCTTGGTCTGAGTGTCAAACCTGCTACACTACTATATATGATCCACGTTCAATGATATCTTCACTAAAGTATGAGCCTTATATGGAAAATCCGCTTATCAGTTAATTGTCGGACAAGGTAACTTTAACCCATTGGTTTCACATTTGGTCAACCCATTAACTTAACAACAAAGTTGAACATAAACCCATATATTTAAACACGAGTCATGTATACCACAAGTTGGCTACTCCATAACCCCATATATATCATGATACAGTGGCCCTAGGTTCATAACCTTTTACCCTACTTGGGTCCTAAAGCTATATGTGGAAGTATATCGGTTCAGTAAAGTGTGCATTATCATTCTATAAAAACAATGAAAGGCCATAAGAATACAGGGTGGTTTGCACTAATGTTTGTGTTCATTTCAGCATGCCTGGATCCATTGTTTCGTATAGAAATTCAAAGTTCTTTGGAAAATTTTGGACCAAAATGTGGTATTGACAGACACCAAATTGAAAAGTTCTACCACTTCCATCCACAAACAAATAGCCAAACCAATGTAGTCGATTGAAGAATGTTGCAGGTCTTCAGAAAATAGAGCAAAAGGCATTCAAGAACGTAGGATGAAAACTTGGCATAAATACAACATTTGTACAATAAAGTATTAGAAACATCCACCAGTAAATCTTCATTTGGAAATTATTTTGGTTATATGCATTCTAATAATGTTGCTTTGGGACAGTGATAAGCAAATGACAAAAGCAGCAAATTCAGACAACTTATGGGCTGAAAATTTCATGTATAGCCTGAATATTATCTTCCAAAAAATGTTGTGTTTAAAAGGAGAGAAATGGATTCTTTTGATGCTAAATGCAAGAAAATTAAACCTACTCACCACAAGACTTCTCCCAAATATGTAATCAAGGGAAAAACAAAAAAATCAACTAGTGGAAAACTGAAGATAATGAAGGGGGGAAACTGAAAGAAAGTGAAAGCCTATTGTGACCTTGCAATTTATAACTCTACAAATGATTATGTTGGGAAGAGAAATTAGATTTGATCATGAAGGATTTCAAGAGCTCCTAAAGAAAAAATTTAGAGCCCTTGCAACATATTATTTACTCAAGAGTCAACACTCCCTTGGCATTAGCCTTAAAGGGGAAAAGTGTTGGCCATAAATTAATGTCACACAAATATGCAAATCACGGAACATTGAATACATGCATGACCATCCAGAAAAATAGAAAGAAATTCTAAAAGTAATATGCTAAAAGTAATTCTGAATGGCAAGTGAAATGAATTATTGAGGTTCCCATTTGCAATGGTGGAATGATGACCATCCAACTCATAAATGATCATTGAATTTTGAAATTAAATGCAAGGATAAAAAACAAAAGCTTCCGAAAGGAATGAAGCTTCTATGTAATGAATCTGAGCAATATTGTAATTGATCATGAATCAGAATCTGATGTTTCTTCTTCATTAGACACTGATTGAAACTGTTGAGGTCCACGCCTATTGCAGTTGGCTTCAAGTGGTGGTAGCCCATCATCACTAGATTCTTCACTTTTGTTATTCTCTTGTTCCTTTTCATGCTGCACATCATTCCTTGATGTAGAATTCAAGAAGTGCTGTTTATCAGCATCAAAGCCTTCAGGCCTACACATCACAATTCAGTATTCCATAACATGTAAGAGGATGCCCTTCATATTGTTAGTTTAGCAAATTGCAGCTCTAAGTTCCATTCATGTCACATAATCAAATATTTGTAGAAAAATGTTCTGGAAACAGTACTTATTAATCTCCATCTAGAAGAGTATGCCATGTGAGTGTTAAAATGCATAAAAAATGGTGCTTCTAGAAGCTCTAATTTAACTTCTCTACAGCTTCAAAAATTACTGTGGGGGCTCAAACTCAAGGCCTCTCAACAATTGAAGTATAAAGTAGCAATAGTTGTTTTTAAAGAGAGGCGGGACTTGAACTCACGACCTCTCAAGGAAATTATCTTCACATGTGCCTTTTGACCAATATGCCACACAGTTGGTACATTTTGACATCCAACAAAGATTCACTCATTAATCACAACACGTTTTTTTTTAAGAAATGGTTGGAATAGAGAACAAGAAATGTGGTTGCATAAAATGCAAGAGGCTTAATTGTTGCAGAGAAGTATGCATGGACTCGAAAGGGCTCAAGTCTACAAATGGATCAGGGTTCACTGAAAGGAAAGAATCTCCCTGGGATGCTATGGATGGCAAAGAACAAGTCTTCAAATTGTAAACCAGAGGACACTGGGTGTGGGTTGAACAACTATAGAAAGAAAAGGGATTGCATTGTGTTGATATCCATGAAGGTTCAGCCTTGAGCCCGAAAGCAAAACACAGATAAAAGATCTCTACCCAAATTTGTTTTGGGCACGTCGCCTGAACCTTTGACAAAAATTTTGTTTTGAATATAGTGATATATAACAAGCTTTTGAATCCACAAATTCACCCATGCAGCAGTAAAAGGCTAATTTTCTGCATCTGAACTATATTTCCAAGTAAAAAAAATTAAAAACCAAATCAGGGGTTTTTTATCATTTTTGATGCAGTTTTGCATTCAAAATTTGGCACATGAAGCTCTTAAGACCTTGAATATGCAGCATCCTCTTGGCAGTGCCAGAACAGCTAAATGACACCAGGAACAACTGAAGAACTGGAGGGAATGGAGGGCAACAAGTTCAATGCTCTAATACCATGTTTAACAATTAACCCTTGTACAAATTCATCAAATTCTACCAGGATCCACCTTACCCACAATCCTTCCACAGTTCACTAAGATTCAAGACAGATATGGCAAAAAATATAGATATATCATGCCAATAATCTATCAATCAACAACAAGAATTATTGTCCAATAACATCCTCTATTGATTAACAATGAGAAGATAGAGGTGAAAAAAAGTTCCCCTAGTCAAGATTAGAAGAAACAACTAGGAGAACATGCATGCAGAAAAGGAAGAACATGCATACAAAGAGATGACTAACGTAACAACTAAGACTTACTCTAATCTAGTATAGGTTGTGGATATTCATAAAAGTATCCACAATAGCATTATTAATAGCATGAAATGAAAGTGTAAAGGAAATAAGAAACGGCCTTCACTCTAATGTGTAGAGGCCCTAAAAATGACCTATAAAACCACAATACATAAAGTTATTTTTCCCTTTTATATTTTACTCTTTTTACTTTCTACCTTTTGCATATGGATAGATAAAGTGTTACTTCTCTCTGGTTAATTTAAATTTTTCCATACACTAATTGAGAAATCCAGCAGAAATCTACAACTTTCCCGACTAACAGAACTACAAAAGCCACCACAATTCTGATACTTTGAGGATTTTTAATTGGGGCATCATCACCAAAAATAATTGAAAATAGTGCTAGTCTAAGATCTTCAAGTTTCTTGACCTCTTCTAATATATACCAGAAGTCATCAGAAAACAAGATAAGTATACTACCAGTGATGAGATTTTCTAAGTATGCGCACGTTCTCATCAAAAAGAACTTGTACAATCATGCAAGTCACCTTGCTACCTGCTTCTATAGCTTTTTCTCTCTCACTTCCCTCTACCAAAACGTAGCTTCCTGCATGAAAGAGAAATACGTAACTTATAATCCAGGCTATATCCAATTCCAAACATATGCTAATGGAACATATGAAATTAGCACTCCTCTATAATTGTATGTATATCAGATAATACCATAATTTGAAAGAAAAGGAACAACTATGATGCAGATAGATGATCAAAGCAAGTTAAAATGTGAAGATTCACATCTGCATGGCATTATTACAGAAAATTTAAGTGCCAACATAACATACAAGGAAAGCCCCAAACCTCGCTTTATCCAAAGACTCTTGTGAAATTTGGCTGGAAGCAATGCCAAAGTTTTTGAACCCATACTGTCCATCACCTATAAGTTACCCCAATCATTTTAAAACTTAAGTTGATGTACTCACAATTTCGAAGTAAAAAAGAAAAATGCCTAAACAAACATCACACCCGGATCACCACAGATAACTAACACGCCTATTCGGATAAATAGATTTCAGCAAAATGTGTCATAAATCCTTTGTATGAGTAAAAAACATGATAATCACATTCTAAATAAATTTTAAAAATAGTCATCTGACAACGATGCAAGAAAAATGCACAAGATTTTAATTGTAAATCAATGATACAGTAAGATTTAGAAATTCTGTAGAGCTGCTCAACCTAGAGAAAACAGTTGGAGAATGCAAAGAAAAAAGAATGAATTTCAAAAATAGGTGAGCAACAGCAAAATTTCACTCATTGACCATTACCAACATTTAAGGATCAAATATCCCTGCTATAAGGTTTAAGTCCTAAAAAATAGTTGAGGAGAATGGTTGGTGATCTAAGCCTCTTGGTGGTTTCCTTAAACTTAAATTCCATGATGCATCAAAAGGCAGTCCTGGCTCAACAGATGCTGGTATGGTTATAACTTATAAGGGATGAACAAGGCACCTTTGTGAAAGGTGGTACATTTTTTAATGGGTGTCTGTTCCAACAACGAAGTGGAATGGCTGGCTGTAGTGGAGGCAACCTTGCACAAGAATTGGATGCAGGTAGCTGATAATGGAAGGTGACTCTTCTATTGTCATTTAGAGCTTATCTAAAAAGGATTGTCCTAGCAGGAAGGCAAAATTGTTGTGGAATGAAGCTCTTCATATTTCTGATGGCTTTGAGGATGTTTTTTCACTCATTCTTTCTCAGAATGTAATAAGGTGCCAAATTTGCTTGCTAATCATGGTGTAGACTAGGCTCTTTTTTCTTGTTTGGTGGCAGATCATGTTGAGGCCTAGGATGGTTTGAAAAAAGTTATAGTCTTACTCTTGGACTTGCCTCCTTAATTCTTCCACTTTTTTGGGACCAGTTGTCTTGGTGGATCCCATTCCCCATATCCATCAAAAGGCTTTTTTGGCTTTTTTCTCATGGGGAGCACATCGCCCATGTTTGGAAATTATTATGCCTTTATTAGCTGGAGGTTGCCTTGTGTGTTTGCAGTAATGTGGTGGTTAGCTTGTCGAGTTATGATGTTGGCAGATGTAATCTTGGTTTATAAGTAGCTTGGCCTTATGTTTGTCACCATGTAAGGTTGTCATGGTTTCCTCTCGGCGCTTTTCTACACCATTTTTTGTTTTATGTTTGTGGCTAATTGCCGATCTTGTCGTTGTCTATAGTGGTCTTGTTTGGTCCCCAGTCCTCATGACCCACGATAGGAAAGTTCAAAACCTTCTGACCCCTCTTCCTTTACAATGTTGTTCCAAACTGTAGGTTGAAAGCAATTTTCAATTGCTCAGCTTTGGGCTCCTTAAGTTTGGTAAAATGCATTGTAGGTCCAGAGGGGGTTAATGATTCTAGCAGGCTTCACAGTCAATCCTCCCTCCAGGAGGATTTCTTGCAATGCTTGCATGCAACAGTTTTGAATGGGGAAGTGCAGAGCTGGGTGTGTTGTTCTTGCTCCATGAAGAATTTCTTCCTGCAGTAGTGGCAAAAATGCCCTCTTCTTCAACATGTGTTGCTATGCAAGAGTCTTATCTGTAACAGGGCACAAAATCTCAATTGAAACATGCACCAAAAAAATCATCATATCTAGAAAATCATCATGCTTATCTGTAACAGGGCAAAAAATCTCAATTGAAACATGCACCAAAAAATTTTATCAGTTGGCCACCAAAATGGGGTAGTTACACCTTTAAAGTAATTCACCTTGTCCCATAATTCAGGTCAGCAGCCAGCCAGCATGGCCCAAAATTGGTGTTGGAGTGACCCTACCAAGCTCCAAAGTGTATGCCAGCCTTCCTTTACAACTACTGCACTCCAACTGGAAATACAAGTCTTTGAGTATTGAAGGCTTTCATGGTCATTTTACCCACAAATATTTTTAAGTCATCTCAAGATGACCACCATAAGTAGTCATTTACACTAATGATTTTTTATTTCCTCACATAAGTTGGTAATCATTACAAGACATGGGGACCCACTTCTAACACTGGGGCATCTCTAAACATTGGCAATTTACAAAACAAAGTATTTTGATTCCCTTCTATGTGACATCAGTAGTGTTCTTTCTTCTTTCACTTGAAGTTGTATGTTCTTCACAAGTTAACCTTGTTTCAAGGGAAGTTTTAATTATCCAAGTTCCCATTGGCAGCTTGGATACCTTAGCCAAGTTTACCTAGGGCATAGCAAATATGCTATCAATCTGGATATGGTCAAAGTAGAAACAGATTAGTTTTAGTGAAATCAAGTTGCAAGGTTACCTTATTCTAAATGTTGCTTGGGGAAAGTAGCAGCCACACACACAATTACTTAGTCAATAACCATTTACAACATTAACTCCAAATTTGCATACAGAAACTTTTCTCTAGGAGCTATCTTATGCTTAGTCATGTTTGTGATTTTATTATAGAATTCTCAGTACTTGTCTCACTCACGTAAAGGATCAGGCCTATAGCTAAGTTCAATAAACTGCTACACAAGGATGGCCTCCTACATACTGAAACTTAAGCAAATAAGTTAATAGTGCCTAAAGGAAGGACTTCAAAAAGTTTCTCATAATAACCACAACTCAAAAAGAAAACTACTACAGATTCAAAAAGAAAACAAGTGCTGCATAAAATGGCTTATATTGTAGCTGTCTAAAATGCTATCATTCAATCAGAACTCAGAAACTGTAAGATATGCCTCAAACAACTACATGCACCACATCCAAAATAAACATATTCAATTGCCCATCTAAAACATGTTCCATATTGAAGACAAATTTCATGTATAACAAATGTGTTAGTTCAAAACAAAATAGTCAAAATACATTAAAAATCCCGAAAGTTACCTCAATGAGATTGGACCCTCGAAGGGAAACTACTTGCATTATAGTTTGGCCTGCCTGTGGTTCAGAGCAACCTTGGAGAGCTTCTTTCTTCAAGTTTTTCCTGCCTCCTCTCATGATCGTTATAAACCCAAATAACACCTGCCAACAATTAATGGCCACACAAACTAACACTGTTTTCTGTTTCCCCTTAAGCCTTCACTAGCTAGTTTCTGATATACCAGTCAGCTCTGTGTTCCCTACAAGTAGTTAGATCTGAGATTCATTAGGTGGCATTAACCAGGGGAATAGATTCAAATAAAAGGTCAATCTACAGTTTCTAGTTTAATTTTGAAAGGAATAACTTAACAAAAAAGTATCTTTGCCATAGAGATACATGCTACAAAAACTAAGTCTAGATAATACCAAAACTACTAATACTTGGCACCCAATACACTTTTTATGCAGTATGATACCTAGCCATTGTGTCATCAAGCCTTCATTTTAATCATCATTGCTTGCGGTAACTTTTATAATTTTACTCTGGAAGCTTGAAAAAATAACTTGAAACAAATTTAAATAGTGCCTATGTTACCCATCACTAGTCACACCTGTATCAAAGTCTTATACAAGTTCAACCAAAACTGTCTTCCAATTTCAAAACATTTGTGTTTAACATTAGACCTACCTCTGCTTGGAATAGCTCTATTTTTATTCTTTTTGGTTGTTTAGTTGGGTGGCAAAGGGGACCATACATGAGGTATAGCTTCCAAACCTGGAAACACTCTAGATCATGGATCTTCATACCTCCACTGCTACTGAGAACCTTGGCTTACAAAGGTACCCAGATTAGATCATTCAAAACATCAATTAAAGAATACAGCTTAACTGTCTCAAATAAACAATGTAGAAAATCCATTTTTTTAATTTCATAATGACAATTTAGTAATTTACTTATCCCGTATTACATATGACAAGAATGAATCCAATGGACAAGCTTTTACCATCCAAACATGTGAATGTTATCTAGATTTTAGAACTGAAGATATATACCAGACTTCTTCTATAGAAATGAGCTGAACGACAGGACCAAAAATTTTGCCATCAATTAATATATTGGCATGTTCAGATCCTCCAAATTAGCAAATAGGCTATTCACTTCACACAAGTCAGAAGAGCTTGTCAAAAGACATGTTGTGATTAGACTTGGAGTAAAAAATTCATCCGCACAGTTATTTCTTAGCTCAGTAGACACTTAAATTTTCCAATTTTTCCTTCTCTTATTGTAGGGATAATATGATCTGTCCCTCACTTAGAACGTGTTTGGTAAGCACATGAGAAATACACTTATTTCCATCTCATCTAACAAGATTCTCTCAAGTCAGCTTGGCTTACCCATCTTATTTTTCTTGTCTCATCCTGCAATAATCATAACCTCAAAAGCAATCTACCACTAATAATATCTTCTAACACAAACATCTACACTCAATCTGATTGTACATTGCCCTGCATTGTCATCTGGACCCTTGAACACAAAGTCAATGAGAATAGCACTATGAAACTGGCAAGGCAATTTACAGTCCAGCCTTTACATTACAAGCAGGTATGGAGAAAGGTTGGTGTTCCAATAGCCAATGCCTTCCTGTAGCTAGCCTCCCAAAAAAAAGAAAAAGAAAACTGACTAGAAAACAGTCTTAGCAGGATATGCTTCTCTGATTATTCCATATGCACCCATTGATGCCTGTAGAAAGTTAACATTGATCATTTTTGTTTTTATTTCAATATGTCCTCCATGGTCTCTAGAAATGTTATGTGGAAAAACTCAACATCTTGGGCCCCTCCAAAATCTTTCGTCCACCTTCAATCCTGGAATGGTCTGCCAACTCAGAATGGATTAAAATTGTATACAGGAAGTTGCCCTGTCCATTCATACCCACCTTTTCTGGAAAGAGGGAGATGCCAATATGTTCAGGAACAGGTCACTCAGCCTTTAATACATCCTAATCAAATTCAGAGTAGCACTCTCAGAGCTCATCAAGACCATAATTCAACCTAAGTTAAAAGCACTGTTCAGCAGTGGACAAAGAGATCCTAAGTTGTTAGCCTGGGATTCATATCCCCCCAATGCTATTGGCGAATGAGTAACAGAATCCCAAAGAAGGGAAGAAAGATCAATAGCCCATAGTCCACACTAGCAAAACTAAGCTTCAATAAGGCAATGAGAGATAATTCAAGAATAGTAAGTGAACCTTTCTCATAGATTTTATTGTTGGTATTCTCAAAGCATCAACAATGAAGGAGAAGCTATGGCCCTAGTGTTGAGACTTTGGGGTGAACTGCAAAAGAATTTTAAAATTGTTCTTGTTAAGTGCAACACCCAATTAATTACTAAGGCAATGCAGTGCAAGCACATATCTTGTATGTGTCTAAAGCAAGCATTCTCCCTAATGAGCCACTTCTCTGCTACTTGGTTCAAGAACTGCCAGCATGAGAAGTCAATGAGGCTGCTCACTTCATCGCCAACTTTGGAGTAGATCTCTTGTCTACAGTTCTATACTTTCATCATTGAGAGGCCATATTGATATATGTAAGTGTCATGAAGAATGTTTAGTGTTAAATGTAGCTCACGAGGGAAACATCTAATGCAAAAGACTGGCAGAGTTCAACTTAAACTCGAAGCCAGAAAAGGGGTCATAGCAGAAGCACAGATGAGTCTCCAACAGCACATGCAAAGATGGAACTAGGCAGACTTGTCACAGGCATCAAGATTTGATCCACATTTCAAACCTTCTTTACTAAAGTGATAAATTGGTAAGAAAGGTCCTCCCTATCAAATTATTTCCTTCAAGAAGTGTTAAGAGACCATAGGGTCATTTAGTAGAGAATTTTGATTCTGATTTGGAGAATTATATCCTTAAAAACCCCAGTTGCAAGCTTGTTATTATTTACTTTTAGAGAAGAAACCATATAACAATTTGCTTCCCTCTGTGAACAATACAGTGCAGATACATAATGGGACAGTTACATTTACCTTGATCAATGCAGTAATCAATAGCTTGGATTACTGTCAGGTACAAATGGATGAATCCATTCATGGGATAAAGGGAGTCGTGACCATGCAGATAGGTGTTGCAACTTGCAACAGTTAGTGTTGTAGATATGGACTCAAGTGGTGATGGTGTTTGTGAGCAGCAGGGTATCCAATGATAGGCCTAGCCAAGAGCTGAAATGATTCCATTTTTGTGTGTGACATCATGTTCCCATAAGGAATGCTGAGCAGATTTGGTTTCCATTGATCCATAAAAGGATCAGTTTTTTACCTATATAGCATGTTTTGGAATGGAGGACAGACTCTTTGAAGTTGGAGAATGTGCAGGCTGACATGGGACATCCATGTGCAGGCTCTAGAGTGAGACAAAATAGTAACAACTAATTTTTTTGGCTCTATGGCAAAATCACCAGTTGCAACAGGCAGCAAAGGCAAATTCACTGCAGTGATTTCGAAAATGTAGGGCCAAAAATGCAGACATCAGTCTCTGAGAAGCAGTGAATTCGCTCTGTGCAAAAGAACACACCTCTTCAGTTTTATTGATTGTTTTGGCTTTCAAATGCTTAGTACAGATATGTATAGCCCATTGTAACATGGATTGGGGAGGTAGAAACATTTTGGGAGCACTGGAAGGAATTTAGAGTAGCAAATTGCAGGTTTTCTTAGTTCCTAAGTGACTGTTGCAAGTACAGTAGTAGGAGAGTTGGATTCTGAGAGATTTTTGGATCATTTGACCTGATTACATAGCTGGATCATGCTTCATTACCAAGCCCAGGAGGCTTAAATCAATTGTAAATGCCATTGGAGCAGTTTTAAGTGAGATTGTACTCAAGTTTGCTGGTCTTTTCACCCTTAGGTGTATTTCTCTAGGGTATATCAGTCTTATATTCTTTGTGATGATTGTTCTGTCTATTTTCCAGCAAGCCTTTGTTGCATTCCTGTTGTTGATTTCAGTCTTATTGCTCTCTAAGACAAAACATGTACTTAAAGAACTAACATATGGGATAACCATCATAGTTTACAGATCAAGTGGTATAAAAGTAGTTTCTTTCCTAGTCGGGTTTATTGTGAGCATTTTGCAGGTTCATGCCACCAGCAAGTTTGAGTGGAGAGAATATTTTATTTTTGCAGACATAAAATCCTATAGGTGGAGAAGAGAGTTGAGAAGCATGGAAGGTGGAGAAGAGTTTGATTCTGAAGCAAGGTTCCTCGAGATGGAAGTTGACATGGCAAGCCTTTCTGAATCAATGGAGACCATGAAAAGCTTGATGGAGACACTCATGGAAAAGTTGGACAAAGGCAAGAGTCTTCAAAGGGTCAGAAGAGTCTTCCAAGCAAACTTCTAGTCAGAGCGGAGGCTAAGATTGGGCTTCCACAATTTGAAGGAGATGTAGATGCAAAGAAACTTGACCATTGGTTGGTACAATTGGAGGCGTACTTTAGCATACATTCTCTTACTTGGAACAAAATATTTCCTTTGCAAGTTTGACATAAGCAAAGCATGCTTTGACTTGGTTTGAGAGTCTCTTATATTCTATTGCATTAAGAAAGAAAGCTCCTATTAGTTTTAGGGAAGCAAATAAAGGATTGATTAAGAAACAACTTTATCCTAGTTTTCATTAAAAGGAAAAATGTATGAAATGGCAGTTTTTGAGACAAAAACATGGCCAAAGTGTACAAGAGTACACTATGTAGATAGCATATTCTGTTTTAGTTATGTTGTACTTTTTGGTTATCTCTGACGAGTATGTAATGCTTTGTTGGCTTGTTGAAGTTAAGAAGAAATAGTTTTGGTAGTTGCTAATGGTTGTAGTCACCTAGCAATCATCAAGGAGCTTATATAGAACCAGTATAGTCAAGGAAGGGGAATGCATATTGGAATTGTTGCCTTATTCTAGTTTTTGTATAAGAGCATACATGAATAAGTAAAAGCAATTGTGATATTATTTTGTAAATCTAGTATAAATCGTTTATGTGTATTTAATCCACTTACTCAGCAATAGATAATTGTTTATCAATTGAGCAGTAAACATTTGTCATCATTGCCTTTAAGAAGTTAGGTGGAACATAAAAATATCAAAACTTTTTTATGCAAGCAATTTATTTGTACAAAATAAGGAGAACACAAAGACTAGCGAGGAGTGACTATGGGACCTCCTTTACTAAATTATACACGTCATTTTAAATTATTTTTATCTAAATTATACACATCATTTTAAATTATTTTTATTGAATAGTAAATATTTATTGCTGTAAATAAGGTGGCGTTTTCCACTCTTTATTAAGTGGGCAATTTGTCATATAGAGCATAAATCTATTTTTGCGATTGGGAAGGCACCATGCTAAATTCAAATCTCCACGTCATTTGCCAGTAGCTTGTAACCATAGTTGCCAAGAGACTAGTACTGGTACTGGTACGTCTATTTTTGACAAATGGGAGCCGAGAGTACTTGCAGATGCCAATTTTTAATATAATTTAGTAATTTATAAATTTGCTACATTAAAACTGATTGTTAAACTTTCAAGACAAGAACACTAGTAATGTTTAACATTAAATTTAAAGTTTAAACACACAAATGTCAAAGAGTCAAACAGTTCATACTACATATTTGATATTACATATTGAAATTTAGAAATGTTGATTCATTTTTTTCTTTTCATATGGAAACTTGTCAAATGTAGGGTTTTTTTTTAATGAAAAATTAAGGAGACGTCTCCAAAGAGTTTCCGATACAAGGAAATGCTTCTCGGTACCCAAGACGCGTCCTAAGGGGTCGGAGATGCATCTCCGACCGACTATGCTTGTAACCCCCAACACAATTTTCTTTTAATATTGTTTTGAATATTTAGTGTTATTGTGGCAATATCGGGGTGTAGATCCAAGTGCTTTGAGAGTTTTCCCATGTAATCTTAATTTTCAATCATGCATTCTTTGGAATAAAGTAAGATCACAAAAGGGTTTTGCACAGAGTAATCACGAGAGGTTTTGAGCCTTGCAATGAGGCAATTGCTACTACTACATGATTGATGACCATGGACTTTGTCGAGTAATCTGAGATTTTTTAAGAGAGAGACAAGTTCCAATAGACATATAATGTTTGACATAGTTTGGACTGGATGGTTATAGGATTTTGTTATATATACAAGCAAAATTGGGTAAACTGGTGGTATTATAAAACACCACCTACTCAATTATTGTATTGTGGTTTATCATAATATTTAAAATGTAAATCTAGGAGCCATCTTGCAAACAATGCCCTCTAGCTTACACTTGTCATGTCCTCTGCACTCCAACGCCATGACATTATTTATTTTTAATAGTAAAAGTGTTTTTAAACACTAATTATAATAATAATAATAATATAAATCATCAAAAATTACTTCTAGGGCCGATCTAGTCTTAGTTTTAAATAATAATATTATCTTTGCTTGAAGCTGACTCAAATTTAGATTTCGGGCACCAAACTCATTTTTATAGTTGGAGGCCGACCTGCTCTTTCTATTATGTGATCAGGTATAAATAGGTGGTTGGAAGACTCAAATGATTATGGAAAAATCAAATCTTAGCATCTTTATTTCCTCTGCTTTTGCATTCACTAGATTTGGGACGCAAACCTCAATTCCAAATCTATGTAAGTGGGACAAAAACCTCACTTACCTATGTAAGCATTCTACGTTTTAGAAATCTGCATTATACTGAAATCAAATAGCCACATGTCCACGAGGGGGTTGGCCTGGTTGGCACTTTGGTGTGACAAAAACCCCACTCTGAATGCCGATGGGTGCCATTCACCATCAGTCCAAGCTTTTGGCATAGTGTTGCCTTGCTTGATAAGGCCAAAAAGAATGTACTTTTATGTCATGCATCTCGTAAAGAATACTATAAGAATACTATGAGTCATTTCCTATTGAGAGTCAACTTGAACATGATCATCCCAAAATAGAATTGCTTGAGGACAAGCAATCTTGGGAAGGACAGACTGCCATGCCCCACCAAAATGCCTAGATTGCTGCATATTAAATCATTGATTAGACAATATCATAAAACCAATGCAAGGAGGTGCCAACAATATTCATAAGGGAGCACCAAAGAAAGAGTTTAATTAAAATTAAATTATATTTCTCAAGGGTAGTGATGATGAAAAGTGGTGACTCTTTCACCAATAAGGTATGAAGGAGGGATCATTCCATGATAAGGGATGAAGAAAACAATTAAGAACAAATATTATGTGACTCCTAATGTGAAAGATTGTGACTCCAACTAATGTGAAAGGTTGTGAGAGGATGTACCAATTTGGAAAACCAAGATGTTTATCACTTATTCAACACAATCTTTAAAAAATTTAGTCATTTTGTGTAATGTACCCTAATTGAAAATGCCCTAAACTTGCCCTAATTTCTCAATTTCCAAATAAACAAATGGGTTAGAGAAGGCCTTTCACCTAATTGAAACCCTGCAAACAGATTAGAAACCATTTAACACAATAATACTAATTAGCACATTATCATAATTAAGCATTAGTAAATTCATGACAGAATTATTAATTCAATCATAAAACATTTTAATATCTTTGGAAGGCTCAACCATAGGAGAGCATGGGAGAAAGTGACTTTGATGGGGTGTCTCGGATCCTCTACTCTAGGCCCAAGAGCGGATATACCATCCCTCTTGGCCTCATGTGGCCCATGCCATCCATATGAGGTGGTCTACCCAATGAGGTGTCCACCTTCCATTCCCCCCTTATCTTGCCAACCATTTCCCTCTCTATGATTCGACTTCTTGTGCTGATTCACCATGATGGAGGGGTGAGGTTACAACAAGGTGCCCTGGAAGCCCATCTCTCCTAAGCCCAAGGGCAGTACCCTCTGTACTCTCTTGGCCTCAGGGCTCATTTGGTCCCCACCTTGGGGTGGCATACCTAGGAGAGTGCCCCATCACCGTACCCCTCTTGCAATCCCTCATCTCTTCAACCATGGCTGAAAATATTCAGGACATATAACGAATAAACACAAACTCAAGAAACCAGACTGTTGCAAATATGCCAAACAATAAATTATTTCTAATTTAGAAGGTACAGATTTCTATTTCCTTTTATTCAATGATCTTTGCCTTTGAGATATCCTTCATTTTATACACGCGATGGGGCTGATGGTCGCATCTTTCATACATGGTTTTCATTAAAAGTCATGTTCCTTTGTTAATAGCTTTGACTAATCCTTTCCTCCATTAATCACAAGGGATAATTAATTCCATTAATATTATTCCTTGCTAATCGTCGATCCTCCTTATAGCATTCGCTGCCCATTCCTTGTTTTCAATTTGCTTCCCAAATCATATTACATTCCTCATTGATGATCCTTTGCACATGATTTGGTTTTCCATATATATCTCCATGTCTAAGTGAAATGATGCATCTCTTGGAAAGGAGGCACTATTTGAATGGGTGTATCTTTACTTAACAAATCTGTTTTAGCATTAACCGTTGCCTTCTTTAATAATTGCCTCTCTTAAAAAATTATATTTGCTGCCTAAGACTTAATTGATATCTTCAATATATCACTGCATAAGAATTCGCTGCCCTTAAGACCTGATGGCTACCCTGCTGCTTACTTATTTAGTCTTTCTATTTATACTGAACCTGTACATTAATTTGGGCGATCACCATCTGAAGGTAGTCGGCTTTGGGCAAGCTTTAATTATTATTTAAATTGAATAGTCTGAGTCGGCCTCCTACTGGCAATTATTTTGAGTCGGCCCCTCTTGCAAAGCCATTTTTATTATTATGTATTTAACTTGTTTATCTGATTTCTAATGCCATTCTCTAGTCCTGCGGTCTATAAATGGCAGGGACATGACATTTTGTGTCACACCAAGGGCTTTGTGGCGTTTGGTCTTTAAAGTACAAGAGACAGTATAATGGTAAAAAATTGTGAAGAAATATATTGTACAATGTATAAGATTTGTGAAGAAGAATGTAATAAGTTTAAAATATGAAGATGGTCCAATCTCTACTATTCACTTTATATGAAAATGGCTTGGCAACCATTGCATTTAAAGCATCAGCAGCAGCTGGTATCCATTCAATACTAAATAATTCTGTCAAGAAAATTGTCACAAAAATATCCTCAAGAACAAGGAAAACAAAATAAACAAAAATATTAAACCACCAAATAAACGTGAAATTCATTTCAAAGTTCAAAATACCTCTACATGAAGAAACAAATAGGAATCTAACACTACGTATTACGATAATATCATATACAAAAACAGCAATAGATAAAACCACAGAACCAATGCCTTCATTTAACGGATAACAACAGAATTGTTTTAGAATGAAATAAAACACAACAAAACATGATCCGGCCGCGTACAGGTTCCCAAAAAAACACACTCGCTGAAACCATCGCAAGTGACTTACCTGAAGATTCTGCACAAAATGTGTCGTGCTGTTAATGATGCCGATGAGAAAAAAGGGGCAGAGTTTGCAGGAAAAATACTATGAAACCCTACCAAAGCAGAAATTTTCTTAAAATGAGACGAACCAAAACCAATCACCCTACTGCTGCCTCAATCCATTCACAGTAAACGAAAAGTAGACCTACAAATATCGGGGCTTTGGAGCTACTAGATTATTAAGGTCGAGTCAATATTTTTGCGGCCTTTTAAAACAAAATATTGGTTGCGGGTTAAAATTGTTTTCAGGCGAGGGGCGAGGAATGTTTGAACTGCCCGAAAAGTGCTTTTTTTCGGCACGAGACAACTTTCTGCGTGAAAGCTGCTCCAAAATAGAGCCTATCGGCTAATTATAGAATTTTTCAATTTAAAAATTAACATGTAAATTTATAAAAATAAAAAATAAATTATTGAGAAGCAACATGATACTTAAAATAGGATTAATTTTTTAAATCGGTGAACAAGAGTTTGAGTTGGTGTAATACTGGGATGGGTGACTTTCAAGGAAGGCCCAATGCTTTACCTCTATGACATCACCTAAATGCATTGAGTGCTATGTGGATCATTCATTATCATGAGAAATGGGTTCTTGTGAACCACTACTTATGAAACATGAGTCAATGAGTTTGACTCGAAAAACTACACAGTTGAACCTGATGCAATATCATAGCTTGGGAGTTGTTTCACTAGGTGAATCATAATAGAGGTGTATGATGAAAGTAAAGCTCAATTTTGTCCATTAAACAAAATCACAATTGAAAATTTATAAATAAGAAATTATTTATATTTTTATATTTAATATAGGTTATTATTTATAAATTAGAAAATCTAGGTTAATAAAAATGATTAAAAACTAAAGAGTTATAAATTTAAATATCTATATTTAAAAAATATTAAACTAGTATACTTATATTGTTTAAAAATATTATTATATTATTTAAAGTTTTTTTAAAATTGATATTCGATTACAAAAATAAAATATGTATGGTTACATCAACAACATATGTTCATCAATACTTATCCCCTACTCCATGGGGAACAAAACAGGAGCAGTTGCACAACTGGTTAGTTATGTCAAAAAACCATCAAGAAGGATCACTATTCATTCCTCTTTTCACTGTTATGCTCTTTTCCACTATTGTAATCCTTGTTGAGCTTGAAAGAGTCAAACCCCAAGAAAGCCCCAATAGGTGAGGAAATCCTCTTCCAGTCACTGTTGTCGAAGTTCCTAGTTGTACATTCTAGGTCTTTGAGTTCATTGTCTCTCTTGATTTCATATTGGTGTAGCTTGGAGTATTTGTTTTGGAAATCTAAATACTCCTCTTTGAATTTATCATCCACTTCTCTCAGGTCTTGAGGCTAGTAATCAACATCTCGAATGTCTTCTTTGTAAATGCTTGTTGTATCATCATCTAAGATCTTTACAAATCTATCTGCAGGAATCTTCATTGTGAAAGTAACCTATTGAGCAACAAGTAGAAAAATGAGTCTTTTACAAGACTCAATAAGAATCCTCCTCTTCCCTTGGTACAAGTCTTGGTTCCTTTTTTCTAAATGAACCTTAAAATTTTAGTAGATAAAACATTCCAAAACCTATTTACCTTGGAACTTAGACCTTTGACAAAACCATATAGAATTTCAAACCAAAAGATATTATTTCTACAATCCCATCCCAAGATATTTCCCATAAATACTAACCAAACTTTTAAAGCATATTTATAATAAAAAACAAAAATGATTGAGATCTTCAAGACAATTACAAACATTATAAACAGGCTAACTATGACTCTTTACAAGTTTACCAATGAGCAATAACCATTTAAAACAATAGTTTTTAGGTTCAATCATGTTAGACCAACACTTTTTAACAATATTAGACCATTCAAGGTTTCCCAAATTTAATCCTCGAGCCTTGTTATCATGACCTAAAACATCTTGAGGTTCATACAACAGTTTATAAAGATTGAGGGGTTTAATCTTCAAAAAGGGAGTATTATCCATCCATTTAAGACTATTGTATCCATCAAGCTTTAGTATATACTCAATGAATCACACATGTTAGTCCAACTTTTCAATAATACTAAGTATGTTCTTTGATTACAATCACTGAGACCGAATTTCTTTTTTAAAAGATCTTGAGACATTAGCTCTTTATTGATTAAGACATCCATTGAAGAGATTCCCTGAGCATTCCACTTTTTTTGTAGAGAAACCTTGTAACGGAGTAAGAAGTTTACCATTATGTATAAGATTCCACCATACTGACCTGTAGCTATGACATGTCTTATTTTCATTATCAATTGCATTATCATTCTTGATTAGGACCCTAGTAGACTCCTAGGATTTCCAAATACTAGAAAAGACATTCGACCCAAAAGGTTTAAATCTAAAATTGCCAAAAATAATATCATGAGGATGCATGTTTTTCCATTGTTTGGATTTTTTTGGGCACAAACTCAAAATTCTGATTAACACTTCCCAAGGCTCATTTCCTTCAAGAGATTTGAAGATCCATTTAGATGCAAGAACAATGCCCTTCCATTTTAGGTCTTTTAGACCTAAGCCTCCTTTATTATTTTCTAGATAGCACCACTCCCATTTGACAACATGTTTTTTTCCCTTTCCTTTCCCCTCTATCTAGAGGAACTTTTTGATTAATTTTTGACCAAATTTACTTCATAACTAACAAAAAACCACACTGAGGCATAGTAAATGGAATAGGATAGAATTTTCTAACAAACTTGGACCATACCAGCCAAAGATAGGTAATTGTTATTCCAGTTCTTTAAATTTTTCTCTATTTTTTCAAACATCCAATTCTACATTTCTTTCAAGGTGGGCCTTTATAGAGAATGGAATACCCAAACACCTGACAATTTTGTTTGGTCCTTCCCAACTCCAATTAAATTTGGATACCCATCTTGGAGAGGTCTCCATCCACCCAATTAGGGTTGGTTTTGAATCGAAAATTCTTGCACCTGAAGCATTAGAAAAAAATTTTAACCTCTCAACTAAGTTTTTCATATTCTCTTCCTCTATGACAAGAAATAAAGCAGTATCATTTGCAAACTGAATACTCAAAAGTATGGCATTATCAAGCATAGTGATCCATTGAACAAGAGACCCAATTAAATTAGTTCTCAACATATAGTGCAGATCCTTGAGGCAATAACAAATAAGGTAGGGGCTAAAGGGAAACCTTGTCTTATGGATATTTCAAAGGGAAAAGGATATAAGACAGATCCATTTATAACAACCTAGGAATTAGCATCGTTAAACAAAATTTTAACCATATTACAGAATATTTTTGGGAACTCAAAGGCTTCTAAAATTACCATGATAAAAGACCATTCCACTCTTTCATAAGCTTTTTCAAAATCTTGCAATAGCATTCCAACTTTTTGACCACTTCTATTAGCCCAATCCATTGCTTCCCAGCTAGTGATCAAATTTTATAGAATATACCTATTCTTAATAAATCTAGTTTGTGTGTCATTTGTTATATGACATATTTAACATAGTTATAGGTCTCTAATTTCTTATGTTACTTTTGTCACCATTTTTGGCAACAACTTTATGATTCCTCTATTAATGTTCTCTCCTAGTGTACCATCTTGAAAAGCTTCCTTGTAAACCTTTAGTAGATCTTCCACAATCCAATCCAAATTAGCTTTATAAAATTCCACAGGAAGCCTATCTTCTCCCAGAGACTTTCCCTTTTCAAAGGATAAAATAGTATTTTGAAGGTCTTCCTTTGTTATATCCTTTTCAAGCTCTATAGCCATGTCATATGTGATTTTCTTTGGTACAATTTTCTTACATAGATTTTGGGCTTGATCACATACATTTGTTTTATCTTTGGCCATAAATAGTCTTCTATAAAAATCCTTAAAAATTTACAATTTCCTCTGTCTCATGAAGCCATTTACCATTGTCATCTATTGGTCCAATATTTTCAAGAGCCATCTTTTTCCTTAATATATTGAAAAAATATTTAGAACCTTTGTCCCCATCTTTAACCCAATTGTCCCTAGCCCAAATTTTTGCACCTTGTTCCCTTTTGACTTGAAAGAACCTTAATTTGTACTTGATGTTATTTAGATGGAGAATTTTTTCAACATTTTTTACATCATTATGAATTTCTTTTTCAATAAGTGATTCATCTTGTAATGCACATTCCCACCTTTTACTTTCAATAGTACCTTTTTTCCAATTGTTTGGAAGAGGATTTTTATGTTAACCATCAACCTATTTCAATACTCCTTTGCAAAAATATTAGGCATAATATTTTTATTTATATATCTAAAAGTGGATATACCACTTAAACAATCTTCATCTTTTAGTAACACAATGTTAAGTTTGAACAAGCAATTATTCTTAGCACTATTGCCAACTACATTTTTTTTAAGCATAATTTTTGTCTCAATTGGGTAGTGGTCAGACATAGTTTTTGGTTCCACTCTAATACTATTAAAGTCTTCATTTTTCTCAAAGCATAGGGTTTCATCATTTGCATAAAATTTGTCAAGTCTATAATAGATTCTATTATTTTCCATTTGGTTATTACACCAGGTAAACCATATGCTTTTGCTTACTTTTTTCTTGCCCTCCAAGGGATCAAAAAGTTTTAGTGTTCTTTTCATTCTAATATAATAGTACTATTCATTTCCTTTCCAAGACCAAAGGATCCCTCCTATTTTATCTTCTTTGTTTTCAATCATATTGAAATCACCCCCAATAATCTAGGGCACTTTAGGAAAATTGGAGGATATCCATTTCCAAACCTTTATTCTCTCCCCATAGTTATTAGGGGCATAAATGGAACAAAATCCAAATTTTCTCTCATTATTATCAATAACTACCCATAAGCATCTATTGCATGGAGAGAAGCTTGAGTTACTAATAGACTGACTCCACTTCCAGTTTAATAAAATGGCATTCCCTCCCTTCCCTTTATCATGATTTGTATGAAAGATACAAGCACTATTCCATATGAACTTCAGATTATTTTCTAGTTGAAAATCGACTACTTTTACTTCATGTACCATTAAACAATCCAAATCTCTTTTCTCATTTCCAAATCTCTTTTCTCATTACAAATCTCCCTCAACACATACTTCCTGTTAGAGGATTCTAGACCTCTCACATTCCAACTTAAACAATTTATTGTCATTTCTTCTAAGGATTTGGATTTTTTGGTCCTTTATATAGCCTATCAAAATATGTTGCCAAAGTGTCACCCTTTCCTTTTTTATGGGCTTTTTACCACTATTCCTTCTACTAATATTTTTTCATTTTCTATCTTCCTCCTCTTTACTATAGGATTTAGATTTAGGGTCTTGGTTTACCACTGCATCTTCGAAAAGAGGATTAGTGTAGTTCACATTTTGGTTTTCCTTTAGTTGATTCTCAACTAGAGGTGAACCTTATGGGTTGAGGGAGTCCCTAATGTTTGGAGAATATGGGGGTTTACTTCCCACATCTTTCCTTTTTTTTTCCTAATTTTATCTTTCAATTTGTCTGAAACTAATTCTTGGGCATTCTTTTTTTTATTGACCGATACTAATTCCCCTGAAGGGATACTAGCATCAACTCTAATATCCAATTTTTTGTGTTTTCAAAATGAGGTTCAAGCCAAGGGTTGGGTCATTACCTCCCAATTTCCCCTTAGAGCTTATCAACTTGTACAATTTCTTTAGGGTTTCCACTCTTACTTGAGGGGTTTGGAGTCTCCCCTCCTAGGCTTGCTTTTTCCTTGCCTTGTGAATTTTCCATTTTATTTTGACCATCATTGTCATTATTTATTTATTTTTCATTTAAATTTGGGGGTATTTCCTCATATTTTCTACCTTTTTCTCCATTTATAAAGGTTTTCCTAGGATGGGCACTTTTTAAATTGTTAAAATTGGCTATGGCTATCAATATCTTGAGGCCAAATGGAAAGCACAAAGAGAGAGAATAGAATGTGATAAGAATAAACTGTAGTCTTTTCAATATGATTCAATGATATGAAAAATGTAGTAGAAACCCCTTGGTTATATAGCCAAGGTGAGATACAAGATGTCATAGGATTATGACAAGTGTCTTAATCATATGACATAAGACAACTTATCACACTTACCTAGGTTAACATGTGTTACAATTCAAAAGATAAGATAACAACTAATGACAACTAACACCTCCTACAAACATTCCTTCCTAGGACCTAAGTAAACTAAACATGTGTAAATAAGTCCCCTAGTAATGAATTAACTAGGTACAAGACTTTATTTACTCCAGCACCCCCCTTAAGTGCAACTTAGGGAGTAGCATAATATTATGCAAATGACACATAGATACAAGAATGGGTCCCGACTACTAGGCCATGTTAGGTACCAATGTACATATGCAAATGAAATATCTCACAAACAAAGAAAATGAGAAAACCCAGTGGGACAAAAATCTTCCCCAAAAGAGAGATGAAATACAATAAAGAAATGCTCTCAATGATGTATGAGAAGGCTAAAACCCTATGTGAGGAAAAATATCTCCCATAAGAAAGAATTAGAAGAGAGACTATTCAACCCCCCCTCAATGTTGAGTCTCTTGCAATGATGGTAGAAGCTCGACATTGAATGTTAAAGATGATCCAATCTCGTCGAACAACATTCTTCCCCTTAGGAAGAAACAAAACCATGAATGTATGCAGGATGTCAGGAATATGGATGATGTATGATGATGTCTCTAAAGCATGCTCAAGCGTCTCCATGTCGATGTTGAAAGCTAATACACTCCAAACAGGCGTTCTAGGCCACACTGTTGAAGAGGACAATCCAGAATCTAGTAGAGATGAATGTAGAACATGATCCAAAGACAATGATATCCCCTCTGAAGACAAAGAATCCTCCTCCAAATGTTGTCCAAAAGTATCCACAGTCACGTCAAACTACAAGGAATGATCATGTAGAGATTGAACAAGAGGGTCAAGGTGTTCCCTCACAACAACTAAAGAAGTATCTTCTCTACCAAAGAGAATATGAATGCTATCAATGATGCCCCCAAAATATGCAAGATGAGACTCCATGAACAAGTTTGAAATACCTTTCAAGAAGTCATCCAAAGTAGCCAAATCTGAAAGAAAATGTATGTCTTGTTGTACTGAATCACAAGGAACCAAAACTGTAGAATCACAAGCATCCTCATGTACAATAGTAGATGGAGGAGATGAAATGTATGGCTCAAGAATTGGATTTGATGTGAGTACTCCCAAGTTCAAAAAGCCAAATGTCTCCTCTAAATCATGGTTCACACTAGAAGTGTGATCAACAGCTAAAGGAACAATGTCACCATCAGAAGCAAAATTTGCAAAGGTATACAACTGAGATGAATGATCAACCACCCTAGTAGCAATGATCTCTCTACTTTCCAAGTATTGAATGATGACTGAATCAGGTGTGAATTCCATAGTCTTCCCATCTCCACCATGTGTAATTTGATATATGGAAAGAAGATTATTTGTCAAATGAGGAACACACAAAATATCCTAGAAAGTGTTGTCCCCAAAACTAATAGATCCCTTCCCAATTACACTCATGTATGTATTATTTCCCATCAAGATAGGAGACATAGTACAAGGCTAAAAAGAAGAGAATATAAACTACGAAGATTCCATATGATGAGATGCTCTTGAATCTAGAAGTCATCTCCCTAATTTATGACCTGAAAAAGCACAAAGAGCTTGACCTTTGTTTCCTGATGTTGAAGCTTGACTTTTATCCTTTTTAGACTATTTTTAAGAAGAATGAGAAGGAGGTGATTCAGAAATTCTAGAAGGAAAATCAATGTGATTCCTTTTGAGAAGATTTTTCAACTCATCAATATCCTTCTTATAACAATAGTGTTCTTCATGTCCATCCTTCTTACAATAGGCACAAGTAGGCCTCTCCTTCTTAGATGTTTCCCCTTTGGAAGAGTATTTTTTCTTTGCTTGATCTGAATGTTGATTATTGTTTGCTTTCTTTCGTTTCTTATCTAATTTTGATTCTTTCACTTGACTAACCAACAATGCCTAATATTTAGAAGTCTTGATGAGACCCATTGAGATAAGCTTTTGCTGCTCATGTATCAACATCTCAGAAAATGATGCAAATGAAGGTGTAGTATATGCAGACCCCATAATCAATCTATAAGTACGAAAGCTAGAAAAAAAAGAAGCACAATTAGGACCAAGTTTGTTCATTGTATTTTATACCAACTGAATGTCCTTCTTATCAATTCCACATGCTTTACATTGCTCTCTTAGATCATTAACCTTAGTGATGTAGTCTTGGATGTTGTCAAAGTTCTTAGGATCAAGGCTCATCAGTTCATTATCAATTTGATAGCCTCTTACTTCATCTATAGGACAATACAATGTTTTCAATTTATCCCAAGCTTCATGAGAATTTTCACATGATTCAATTTGAAACAAAAAATCTTGAGAAACAAGTCTACAAAGAAATCCAAGAGCTTTGGTGTGTTTAATCGTCCATTTTATCTTTTTATCTACATTTGTAGGTTCAGGTACCTTATTTTCAACATATAGAGTGTGACCTTCAATCATTAGAATACTCCATGCATTTTGATTCCATCTTGAATAATTATATGATGTGAGCAAAGGAACCTTAGAATGATCCATGAAAAGGAGAGAGCATAAACAAACAAATCAAAGTAATGCACCAAGATACCCCCTAAAATCACTCAATCAAGAAACCCCCCAAGCAATATATGATTTCGCACTTTATATTTAGTGCATTTACAGTTACTAGATGCCAAAAATAGCAAGCTAGACTTGATCTTAGTGCTTAAAAATGCCAAAATAGGCCACAAAATTAGGTACAATTTTTGGTACAAAATGAGATCAATCTAATCATACTACTGAGAAGTACACAAAAAATTATGCACTTTCAAAAAAACTGCACAAAAAAATGTTATCGTAGGAGCAAGATATAAGCTCCTGAAGTTCTCAAAATGAAGTTGAAGCAGCAACACCTGTGAGAATCTACAAATTCTAGAAAACTCCAGACACCAAAACCAAAAATTGATTGCACCACCAGGAAGAGCGCAAAAAATTAGCCTAAATCAAAAAAATTGCTCCAAAAAAGGAGTCAAAATGAGCAAGATATGAGCCTCTGAAGTTGAACTGCAAAATCAAAAAGCTCATCTGTGAGGGGGGCAAAAAAAATTTAGGAACTGATGATCTCAGAAAACCCAACAATTAAAATTGGAGTCCAAACAGTCATCAAAAGAGAATATGCCCTCCAAATACAAAATATTCTCCTGGAACCTGAGCTTCAATTTGGTGTGTAAAAGAACATCACAAAGACTTTGACCTATACCTTTGATTTGACAGCCGGTTTAATTTTTTGTGGGTTTATTGAGAAATCCCAATTGAATTTTCCAACCACTGGTTTATATGAAATTTGGCAAATTTTTTTGTTTGAGTGATGAATTGTAGTGCGGCCGCAGTGGGTAAAGGACTGTCTGCCATGTGGCGGAGTCTGCCACCACTGGCAGCCCATGGTACAAGGGGTATGCAGAGTACCCTACACTTTTGTAGGGTATGACTGCAATTTTATTTTATTTTTTTATAAAAAAACTTTACAATATGAATTTTTCCGAAAATTTTTTCAACAACAATAAAAATTGCACTGTAGCCTATCATGGCATCAAGATGGCTAGGGAGAAGGGGGTTGCTAAGTTATGGGTCAAAGGTGACTCTCTAAACATAATTAATTGCCTAAGGAATTGTTCACCTCCCTCGTGGACAATTGAAAAAATTATTGTGGATGCCTAGTCTATGTTGCATGATTTTAATGAGGTGAATGGGGTGGCTAACTGGATGGCAAATCTTGGGGTGACATTAGCCAGAAATTGGGAGGCTAATGATAATATGCCCATTGATTTAATTACCCTACTTAATAATGACAAATCCTAGCACATTGAAGGAAGTCGCCTCCTCAACTAAAGGCTTGTGTGGTAATCATGTGCAACCCAGATTGATAAGACACTTCACTCTTGTGAAGCTCATCATAATTTGTGGGTATCCAAATTGTAAATGCAAGAGGCTCCTTGCCATTATTGTCTTCAGTACCGCAATTGGTAGGCCCACACACTTTCTGGGTGCTTTTCTTCTTCTTTCCCTAGTGTTTAGATGTAATTGTATATTGTTTGTTTTTGCTTATGTGAAGTCCTTGCATTCGATGATGGGTGGGGATAGGTGTAGAACTGAGCCAATTTCTTATGTTGAGTTCAAAGCCAATGTTGAGGTTTGGGAGATTTTGCAGAAGGGAGGGGTTACCCCTTTCATGGAGAAACTACATGGTTTTAAAACAAATGTTTCCAAGGAGTTTGTCGACGCTTGGCATGGCCGGGTGTTGAGCATGTTCGGCAAGGAAACTACTATCAATGAGGAATTCATTGCGGAAGTTACCGAGATGTCGACATAAGGGAGAAATTTTTATAGAGACAAAAATCTATCGAGGGCTGCTAGATTGAATTTTCTTTGAGATAGGGAGAGAACCAAAATGGTGAGGCTCAACTATGGGGGTTATGATAGGTCAAAAATCAAACCTATCTGGCATGAGGTTGCCATGGCTCTAATGTGCTATTTTACCTTGGATGGAAGTTATTCGGCTTTGTATGGCCATCATTTTGTGATGCTCAATCACTTTCGCCACAGTAAGCTCATCTCTTTCTTGTTCTATATTTTACTTTCTTTGGAAGAAGGGATTGTGAATTATAGAAAGAATCTGAGGAACCTTTTCTTACATGAGGGTTTAATGCTACTTATCATGGATCATATTAAGGTTAATTGTATTCTTGAAGCCCTTGGTCTTGTTAATTCTATTAATTCGAAGAAGAGGGAGAAGGGGAGTGGGAAATTCTAGATTGCGGAGGTGGTTGAGAGTGCGGGTACAAAAATTGAGGAGGAGTTTGATGCTTGGTCTGATGGTTACCACACAGACTTGGACTACACCCTCTCTTCTGGTGGGAAGAAATGTTCTATGAAAAAGGTGAAATCCTCCAACCCATGTGTTAAATGCAAAATTTAGGAGGCTTGTGATGATGAGGTTGAGGAGGGTAAAGGTAGTAGGAGGAAGGCTAAGAAACAGGGGTCGGTGTGCTCCAAGGATGTTGTGGAAAAGATGTCAGAGGATTTAGGGGTTAATCAAGTCAGTGAGGTGGTGGATATTGGGAATAAGGACCTAGGTCATGGTGATGTTGTAGGGGCCTCTGCTGCTAGGAAAGTGAACAGTGTGGTGGATGTGGACAAGTCTCATGATGCGTTGACTTCTAAAGGTAAGGGTAAGACAAAGGTTGATTTTCCTAAAGGTCTTCAAGATGAAGATCCCCCCATTAGTTCCCATAAGGGGAGGGGAGTATTCTGGGGTGCTATGGACTACACGTAGGCCTTTGGTCTGGTTAAGGAAAGGGAAAATATTTATTTTAATTTGATTATGTGGTTGGTTCAAGAGGCTTAGGACCTCCATAACAAACATGACACAATTGCACGATGCAATATCTCTACTCTTAGAAGCCTAAAGGAATAGGATTCCATCTTCAGTTTGGTTAAATCGTTGAATTCTAGTGTGGGCCTAATGGTGGAGGACATGGCCAATTTAAAGAGAGATTATGGCCCGAGGATGTCATCATTGGAAAGGAACTTCCTACTAATGCGTAAAGACCTTGACACGATTATCAATCTTAGCAAGGATAAAATGGAATGCTCGGCTGAAGGGCTTGTGTTCTTAACGGAGAAGATGAGGGAGTGGATTAGAAGATATTTGTTTAGTTAGCCAATGAACAAGGAGGCAGGAGAGGATGCTAATAAGGAGCTGCAAGTTGCAAAATTGGGCACAGGGCCGAGCGTTCGCACTCAAAGCAAAACCAAAAAGTGCAAAATGGTGCAAAGGCAGGATGTGGAGGAGGTCATGGATATGCATGGTAGGGTGATCTCTAAGGATCTAGAAGTAGCCAGAACGCTTAAGGAACTTCTCTAATTATTGCTTGTTTTGTTCTCTTTTTGTATGGTTTTGTTGTTTTGGCTTTTCATTTTCTGTTGATGGGGTGTTGATTGTTGGGTAATCAACTTTTTTTTTGGTGTTTGCTTGGGCAGCCAATTTGCTTTATCTTTGTTGCCTTTGCTCTTTTTTGTACAAGGTTTCAGGGCCCCTTCAAAACCTGTTTATCGCTAATCAAAAATAATAAAAACTATGAAATATTTTAAACAATTTTTTTTTAAATTATTTCGCAGAAAATAATATTTATTTATTTTTAATAAAATTGTACCAACTGGTAATGATGGTGACCTGGGGGGCCATACGACTCCTTGGGAAAAAAAAATCCTCATTAGGCAACTGCTCCGATTTGGACGAATTGATAGTCGCTCTTAAGGTTTTTGGCCCTACTGGACACAATGGCAGGGTCAAATTTGACATGCAGCTACCTTTTGGATTTGGCAACCACTCTCCAACTTCAAACCCTCATAGATTTGGCCTCGTATGTCTGATTTGGATGAAACAAAAGGTAAAATCAACTTTTTTGAACCTTTTGACTCAATGGTGAGCTTAAATTTGCACCAACAAGCTCCAATTTGAACCTCCAATAAAGAGCCAAAAATGGAATCCCCCCAAATCTGGTATTTTTATCAAGTTTTTTTTTATTCTCTAGATCATCATACGATGCAAGAGAAGAGCATACTCAACTTTTCAATATTTACCATCTCTCTTTAGAAAAAGACTATCCAATGGCACCCAACCCGCTCTTATACCATGTTAGAATTGGCTATGGCTGCCAAGATCTTGAGGCCAAATGGAAAGAACAAAGAGAGAGAATAGAATGTGACAAGAATAAATTGTATTCTTATCAATATGATCCAATGATATGAAAAATATAGTAGAAACCCCTTGCTTATATAGCCAAGGTGAGATACAAGATGTCATAGGATTATGACAAGTGTCTTAATCATATGACATGAGACAACTTATCACACTTACCTAGGCTCACATGTGTTACAATTCAAAAGATAAGATAGCAACTAATGACAACACACACCTAGAAATATTCCTTCCTAGGACCTAAGTAAACTTAACATGTGTAAATAAGTCCCCTAGAAATGAATTAACTACGTATAAGACTTTATTTACACCAACATAAATTTAACTATTTTTGAACAATCTTTTTTTCTGGTGCCCATCAAATTTATAAAGAAAACATGCATTTAGTCCTCTAAGAGCTTCCAACTCACATTGAGAGATTTATCCTCAATAGAAAATTCTAAAATATCTGGAATCTAAATTCTAATGTTAAATATTATTAAAACTCGAGCATTCATGTGTAAGAGAGAAGATCAAGTTTATTCAATCTGCAAAACCTTTCCCAAAGGCTTTAGCAGATGAGGACATTTTTAATATTTAACCATCTTGGTACAAAGAAAAACATAATTTCTTCTTGAGAGGCTTAAGGTGACTAAGGAATGGCTTTAAACAAAGTTTTTCCAATGTTCTAGTAGTCTTTCTCAAGAACCCTTTTTTGCATCTTATTGGTTTTTAAGAAGATTACAAACCCTTTTGAATCATCTTACAAAAAGAGAAATAAATCTCGTTTTCCCCCCACATATTTAATAACCAATTATCAATGAACCCTTTTGTTGGAATATTATATTAATTATATACATAATTATATTTGTATTAATATATTGGTATTATTTTTTTTTGGTCGGTAATAAGGTTTATTTTATTGAAATTTGAAAAGAACGGATTACAAAGCCAATTCCAATACAACTCCAAAGACAAACTCTACTAAGCCCCACCAAGTCCTAAAAAAGATCCAAAGAGCTACCCCCAAATCCAGATTTAAACCATCACATACAAAGATTACAGCTAACTTTTAAGCTTAAATTTAAAATCCTTAAGACCTTTTAACAGATCAAAAGTTTGAGGCTTGCTTCAGATTTCCTTTAGTCTAAGATCGCAGGACCATTACAAAAGTTTTCTTCTTCTCCTTCTTTGCTTTCTTCCCTATGACCGTTTTCCACCCGTCCTCTACCCTTGCAACCTCCTTCTGCCAATCCAAAGATGAAGCCCAAGGACTCCTCCAAGCTCCAATCCCATGACTATCTTGTTGATGTTGATCTTCAACCTTCAGTTTTCTAGCATCCTTTGACTGAGGCCTCATGCCACTCTTCTTTTCCATAACTTCTGGTGTTGTTGCCCCAGTTTTAAAGGTTGTTTCCTTGGCTACAACCAAATTCCCTTCTTGATTTGGGGTCATCTGATCCTATTGTTGCTCCTCACTTTGAGCCTCCTGAAACAATGGCTTCTCAACCTGATTTGGCTCCTTTGATGCCCGACTCTCCTCCTCAAAGTATTTCAGTTGAGATCTCTCTTGATTCACCTCCTGTTTCTCCACTATGTAGTGTTGGGTGGATGCATCTTTCCACCAAGAAGCAAATTTTTTAGGTCTATTTTTGGCACACTCTACTGCGAAGTGCCTCGTTTGATGGCAGATTTTACACCTAAAGGGCACCCCTTCATAGTCTGGGGCTATACCCAACAACCATTTGAATATTTTAACCAAATCTCCTTCGGGGGTACCCTGGACACCTTCATTTCTACCAAAATATGGGCATAAGTCGAGTGCAGAAGATTAGAAGAATTTTTTGTCCACCATTACAAAGTTTCCTAAAGAGTTCCCTATAGCCTCCAAGCATGCATCAAACCAAAACTGTAGGGGGAGGTTAGGAAGTCTCACCCAAAGGGGAACCTTGTCAAAAACTTATGTGGCTGGGTTAAAAGCTGGATGCCATGGCTTTAACATTAACACATGTTTTTCTTCCCAATCCTAGTGATAATCATAGAAGATCTTATTTCTATCCTGTTCTTTTTCAAAAACAACAATAAAGAAGCCTCTAGCCATTAGATAAATTTGAACATACCCTTCTGGCAGGGGCTTCCAGAAGTTTGAGATCCACTTGTGGAGATCAAGAAAGCTTGGCCAGAAAACTCTGAACCTCCTAATTAGGCCCAGCCCAGAAAATACTTTTTCATCGAAGGCCACTTCTTTCTCCAACTCACCATCTATTCCCAAGGTGATTGAATCATAACAAACAGGGGTAGCAGGGTCCCCTCCATTCCCCCCAACGAGTCTTCCACTTGATTTTTTAGCTATCCTAACATGCCCCGATTTGTTTTCCTCAAGCCTCAGCTTTTTATAGTCCTTGGAAGCTTTATCTTCACCAGGAAAGGCATCGCCTTGAAACATCTGAAATTGTCCTCCATCTTCAACAACAAACTCTCCACAACGATGCACTAGCGTCTGCTTTGTAGGATCCTTTTGGCTATCTCATCCTATACTCCCATTGATGTCACCTTTGTTTGGATTAGAAACCCCAAGCACTCCCTACGAAACATTGCTTTGAAAACTCTGGCCTCCATTTTCAAAAGAAAAATCCCCAACACATTGCTTTGACGTCTGTTTTGCACAATCCTTGTGGTCGTCCTATCCTATGATAGCTTTGGTGCCCCCAACCTGGTTCACTTTGGACCCCTTATCACAGCCTATACCTACTAAAATGAAAACTACAGGTAGCTCTCCCTTTTGTCTTTGATGCTTGGTTGAGTTTCCTCCACCTGCAGCAAGGTCATCCCTATTAGGGATGTTTTCCTCTGACTCCTTGTTTTGCGATCTTCTCGTGTCATTTTCAGTGCTTTCCCTCCTCACACCTTCACTATTAATGTCTCCGTTCTTTTGAGTCTCACCAAGCATCTCCTATGAATGCCTTCCCTCACGATTCAAACCAAGAGGAACCCTAGTCATTGTAGCTTCCCAAATTTGACCGTTAGCTCCCATAGCGTGGTTTTTTTTTATATATTGGTATTATTTTTATTATTATATTTTAACTATTATTTAATTATTATTTTTACTATTATATTATTACTTTTTATTATTGTATTAATATTATTTTTATTATTAATATTGTTTTTATTTTGTGCTACTTCTAAAATGATTCGCTCTACTTTGAAACCTGCACATCCTACTTCCTTCAATAATGGCAGTCATGGCAAGGGCACTAGTTGTTTGGAGATGAGAGTCAAGGGCACTAGGTCTCCATTGCTCGAAGGAAAATATTTGCAATCTGAAGGCAGTCGAAACTTTAGAAAGGCATCAAATATCAGTGGTGATAGGGTTTGCAATGGTGGTGAAACAAATGTTGGGTTGATTTCCCATGACCCACACCAAGCTGTGAATAGGAATATGTGCCATGTCAGGGGTGCTATTGGGATTTCCTCGCCTATGTGTGATTTTCCTTCATCTCTTTCATAGATGCATGTAAACCCTAGGTTGAATTTCAAAGCAATGCTAGGTATAGAGGCCTGTTTGGATGATGGGTGGGAAATACCTGCATCTTTTCCTACTTTGAGTGCTCTCCATTCTAATCCCCCTTCAACCCGCCCCTACTCATTGTAGATTCCCCCTTTCATAATTCACCACTCAGATTCGGTTCTAGAAATTAGTTTGGATGGTGTTGTGTGTGATAGAGAAGAGTACCTACAAAACCATGCATTAATTTGTAATTTTTTTAAGGTTTGGCCGAAACTGTGTGATCTACAGACTTGGATAAGCACGAATTGGAAGGAATGCATGGAGGAAAAAATCAGCATTTACCCCTGCACCAAGGGGTTCTTCATCCTAGAATTTGAATCTTTGGAAGATAAGGAATTAATTCTCAATATTGGCCCATGGCTTTTTCAAGGGGATTTCTTGTGCATCAACCCTTGGTTCCCATCCTTTGATCCTCAAACAAAAACATTTTCTTCATTATTCCTTTAGGTAAGACTGCATTACCTCCCTCTACAATTTTGGGAGATTGAGTGTTTGATAACTATTGCTAATGGTCAGCCCGTTGAGGGGCATGGTTGGGTTGATCCAACTTCTAAGGAATCAACGAAGGTTTAATTGGGAAAAACCAGTGGAGGAATGGTGGAAATTGAATTTTGATGATGCTTCTAAAGGGAACCCTAGACCATCAGGGGCAGGCTTCATTGTTCGTGATTGGGAAGGGAATGTATTGGCCTTGGGGGCAAAGAATTTGGAGGATGGGACAAATAATGTAGTTGAAGCTTTAGCAACATTAATGCCCATCAAACTTGGCAAAAAATTGGGGGCCTAGAAAAATCACTTGGAAGGTGATTCTCTTATAATCATCCAGGCAGTGATGAAGGGGAGTGTTGATGCTTGGCACCTACATAATATAATTGTTAAAATTAAAGAGGAATTAGCAACTTTTGATGATTTCTTTGTGAGTCATGTTAGGAGATCGGGAAATGGTGAAGCAGACATCTTGTCGAAGTGGGCATTAACATTTAAAGAAATTGGTGAAATGCAAATCGAAGATTTAAGACAATTGGATTTAGAGGAGGCGGATTAATGTGGGGTGGCAAGTACATAGTAGTAAATGATAATGAATGATTGCAGTTTTCAAAGAGGCCAAAGGAATGTTGTGAAATTGGGCAGTGTGTTGAGTGTACGCCTTGCATTAATGGCCGAGAGTGGAGAGTTAGATTTAATTAAACTCTTCAAGCTCCCATTTCTCAATGCTTCCATTGAGTGTTGTGGTGGAGAACAAGTAGTGAAATGGTTTGTTTTTGGGTGTTAGTCAAAGTTGCAATTTTGCAATGGAGGAAAATTTCACTCTTGACGAAGAGACAACTTTGTTTGTTTTTTGGAAAAGTTTCAGACAAGAGGTTGAAAGGAATGTTTTTATACAGTGATGAGAGGCTGGTGCAATGTGTGCAGTTGATTCTAGGAAAAGGTTTCAAGGCTCTAAGGCACATGTTTCGCACTAACATGGATGTTTACTCTCTGATTATGGCATGGGGATTGGATTTGGGAGAGTCAGTGAAATCGATGAAGGGAGTAATGGAAGCCATTGTGCATAGGGACTTCTTGGAGGGCATGGACTCAATCTTGGAGTGGGCCATTCTGGGTGATGGTATAGACATTTTTGAAGGGATTGAGTGTGTTGAAAGTGAAGAGGTTGAGAGATGTATCTCGTTTGTGAGGTAGCCAGAAGGGAGTCTCAAAGCTCGCTAGAGAGAGGATTCCAAGCATGGATGGGAAGCTTTGAATCTTTTTGTGGAGTTGATGGTGATGGAAGTGGTGATTGCACAGGCCCAAGCAGAAGCTGAGCATCTGGAGGGAAGAGATCTTCATCCACGAAAGAGGAAGATGAAGAGTATGATAGAGGATGGTGTAGGTCCAGGTAGCTCGGCCTGAGCTCTTTAGTTTTTTTATCATTTTGTAATGAAATCTATGATTATCTTGTGGACAAATTTGTTGTATTTTGGGGGTTAATCCCTATGTAGGTTGTAGGGGTAGCTTGATTTTGATTGTAGGATGGTGGGTGTAGATAGAAGTTAATGTTGTGATTGTAAATTTGAGGAGTTTTTGAAGTTGAAATAGATGAATAGGGGTATAGAGTAAGGTGATCTAGGTGTTTGCTATTTTTTGAGAAACTGAATTTATTCATAGATGTTTTTTGGGTGGTAAGGGGTTTTCATGGAAAATAAGAAGATGATGTATTTTGACTTTAATATTCAATAAAATAAAAAATATTATTACCAAGCAAAACAAACAACTATTGCTAATGAGCTCGGGAAGTATCACAACATTTCAAAGGAAACCATCAATTACAAAAACTCTACTTGTGCTCGATTATGTGTGGAATTCAATTTATCCAAAGGCTTCCCAACAAATATATCATTAAAGGTTGGAGATAGATGCTAGAGACAACCTATAGACTAAGAAAAGATTGCTTTCAAGTGCAAGAAGTGCTTCTCAACTTCCCATGTTACATCTCGATGCAATAAGTAACATGGGTTTGAGTAGAGCAAAGGTGTACTAAATCAACCTACCTGGTGGATTGGTGTTGAGTCTAGCCACTATGTCATTGCGCTAAACATGAAATAGGACTCTTCTACTTCACAAGGTCATGTGGGTGTGAATCCTGCTCCTTGTTCCCCTTCCTCAATAGATTCATAGGTTCTGGTTGTGGAGAGTTCGACAAGTTTTATTATAGTTGTTGGTGATGCCACTCTCTCTCCTGCTAATATTTTAGGCTCAACACCATTGGAAAAGTCTGATCCATAGTCTTCAAATTCATTAATGTCTTCAACTGGACCTTCACATGGAGCTCTCACTGAGAAGGGAAATAGCATTGATTAGAATCCATCTCTCAAGATCAAACAAGAATGGACTGAGGTTAAGAGGAAGAAATCACCTTCTTCCAATCTCAAACACCCAATGATACTAAGATCAATAAAGCTTGGGGATTAATTAAGAATTTTTGTGGTTTGATGCAATTCAAAATGGGGTATTACCAGTTCTATGCTATTGAAATGTCATTCAATGCTAGGAGAGTAGGTTTGGACAACACAATTTTGTGTTGCACCCCTGGTGGCAAAGACATGCATTTATTTTCTTTTTGGGATCTTATATTATGGGAGTTGCCCCCTGGCAACGCTTGCCTACCGAAAAAATATTATTTTATTATTCTATTATTATTTTTGCTAATATATTATTTTATTTTTATTATAATATTGTTATCTTGTTTTATCTTATCTTCACTTTTTTTATTATATTGTTATTATATTATTATTATCTTATCCTCATTTTTATTTTAAGTACACAAAATTTCAAACCCCATTCTACCATTGATAGACGTCTTTGATGTAAAAAAAATTTCCTTAAAAATATTATATAGATATGAAGATAGAAATTTTAATTTTTAATTTATTTATTTTTATTCAAGGGGTAAACGCTTTTGACCGGAGCTATGAACCGGATACAACCATTCAACAATACCACCCCAACGGGGTTTGAACCTTGGTGGCAAGAACAACAATGCCACCTATAAACCATCACACCATGCCAATACCGGCAAATTTTAATTTTTAATTAAAAATATTTTATTTTATGTATTATTTATTTTTTTATTCAAAGAATTATTTTTATTTTATTTAAAAATTATTTTATTGTATTTATTAAAGAATATTTTATTTAATTAAGAGTTATTTTATAGTTTCATTTTTTAAAATATATATTAGTTATGTTATAATTTTTATTATTACTTACTTTTACAAATGATTTTTGTAATCAAAATTTCAATGGTTATATATATATATATATATATATATATATATATATATATATATATATATATATATATATATTGTTAGGTAAGTTAGGCATAAGGGAGTTGTACCCCATAAATTTTGAATTAAAACTTATAATGTGCATGCCCTTAAAATAGGGGTGCATAATGGCAGCCACATTGCTCAAATAACTAAAATGATTGCTACAAAATTTCAACTTCTTACACAACACCCTTAACAGGGGTTGCTACAAGATTACACTTCCCTTCCATGTTTTCCTCTTTCCTTAATGATCTTAGTCATTTGATGACTTGATTTTGTATGGGAAGATTTCTTCCTCTTCACCTCCATCCAAACCTAATTAGAGTGAGAGGAAAGAGGATAATTTATTCCTTTTGTGGGAGATTTTGACTATAATGTCAAAGAGTCCACAAACAAACCGATATTTGATTTATTTGTTAGATCACCCCCAATAAAGAGATCCACTAAGCCAAGAGATTTTGTAAGTTCTTTGTTATTAGAAGTTCAATGTGTTTCCCTCGAAGTTTTATCTTATAATTTAACAAGAGAGGAGGAATTCATAATTGAGTTGACTAGAGGTGGATTCGGTGAAGGACTATTATTCATCTGTGAACTAGGTGGAATATCATAATGATGTGGTTCAACACCAATCCACCAAGTAGGTGTACCATGCAAAGTCAAAATTTCTTTTTGCTTGCATTTTATTCTTGGAAATTGATTAGTAGAATGATTTTTTGAGAAGCACTTTCTACACTTGAAAATGATTCTTTCATAATCCACTGGTTGCTTCCAATTTTTGTTACCAACTTTCAGGTAGATCTCAATTGGGAGACCCTTGGAAAGGTCCATCTCCACACATAAGCGGGTGTAGGTTGAACTTATATAATTTATTGTTTCCTTTGAAGAACAGTAGTACTTTCCCAACCCATTGCCAATGGCTTGCAAACTCTCTAACTCCCAAAATTGAAGAGGGAGGTGGGGTAGACGAACCCATAGGAAGGAAAATATGAAGACCTTTGTGTGAGGATCAAAGGATGGATACCATGGCTTCATGCAAAGGAAATCCCCTTGGAAAACCCATGGACTGTTTTTTTAAGCACCTTTTCTTTATCATCAAGGGATTCAAAATTGAGGATAAATAAGCCTTTGGCACAAGTATAGATATTGAACTATACCTCCATATTGTCTTTCTAGTATGTTGTGATCCAGCCATGGAGATCACACAATTTTGGACACATTTTCATAAATTTAGTAGTTAGTGTGTGATCTTGTAGGAAATATTCTTTGTCATGGATGGTACCACCAATAAAAATTTATGGGATGTGTGTGGAGAGGTGGAAAGAGAGGGGGCATCATGCCAAGCCTCACCCATTAGGGACAATGTCATCCATCTTTAAGTCTAGGGTGATGGATATTTGGGAATTTGAGTGTGGATAAGGTCAAAGACCCTTGACGCAGGGCATGTTTGTCATGCCAAATTGAACCCCAAACCATCTAAACACCTATGAGTTGAATAATGTCATGAGCCATGGTCACTATCTTTCCCAAACTACAATTCAAAATCCTTGGCATCACCCTTTAGAGCCTCCATGAAATTCATTCGACTGGGATGCGTTCTCAGGTCCTTATGCTAGGGAGCACATGCAAAATAGTCGCCCTCGTCAAGGGATTCATCACCCCTGCCATATAGTCTGTTGTTAGAGGAAGGAGTGGATTTGGAAGTTTTGGGAGTAGAGCATCTCATTGTGTCAATTTTATTGTTACACCCCATTGTGCATTTATCTATTTACTATTACTATGGTTGGTTAAAAATACTGAATAAATGAAAGTGCTTGTATTTTTTATTAAAAAATGTGTGTTTGCACTTTGATTATATGTATTATGTGGAAAATGATGAATGGAAGTTAAGTTGATTAAATTTTATGATGTTGATTAATTTGGTATTCTGATTATGAAATGGTTATATGCAAATGATTGTTTTGATGAACAACTAACTACTATTGCAATGTTCTAAGTTGAATTCAGATACAGGGATCAAGCCTCTAGAAGGGAGGGGAAGTATCACTCAGGAGAAGTGATTGGTCAGGTAACCCTTAACGAAGCTTAATTGAGCTTTTTCACACACATATAGAGTGGTCTAGTTGAGTCGTAGTTCAGGAAATTGGTAAGTTATCCCTTAGTTTTGTTTGTGGTTAAATTTGGGAAGGTTTATGATTTGTTGTCAATGTTCTTGTTGTGATATTGTTGGGTTTCCTTTGTACATGTGAATTCTTTCTTATATGTTATTTGTTCAAATTGATGAGATATATACATGAAATGTATATATATGTATACATATACATGTCAATGGTAAACCCATACATGTGAGTTAATACGTACATGAGTATACATAGGTAGATATACCTACACATGCTCATGGACGGATGGCTCATGGGCATGAGAATATCAAATGGATAATAAGACATGTATATATATATATATATATATATATATATATATATATTTGTGTGTGTATGTATATATATATATATATATGTATACATACATCGCATGCATATATATTTATCAATGAGTTGTAAATAAGTACTATTGATTACATAAGCGAATATATATATATATATATATATATATATATATATATATATAAATATATGTATATATACACATATACACACATATTGAGTATATCAATATATATGTATATAGATATATACATTTGGCTTAATTTATTAAAATGGTAACATGGATATATGCATTTGAAATACCAAATGATATATGTATTTAATGTTGTGTGATTTGATGTATATTATATATATATATATATATATATATATATTGTTATTGATAAAGTGTTAATGACTCTATGAAATAAAGAACATACTTTATATTATAAAGAGCACACTATGTATAAATGATAATGCAACATATTATACGTGCTCCATGGCAGCGCTATAGTCCTTTAATGTGAATCGACCAACATACAAATACAACACATTATGTATGAAGACTCAATCAAAAGTTATATGAGATATTTCAAGAGTATTTAAACGCTGACTTGGTCTAAGCACAACAAACACCAAAATGCACAATAGAAGTTATGGGCGGCGTCAAATATGAAAATTATATTGTAGGTAGAAGTCTAAACTATAATCTTTGTTTGGCAACGAAAGACCAAGTAAACGGTAGAATAAGTCATGTATAAGCTGACAAATTTGGAGTCGATCTATTGATCTTTTACCTTGCCTTTCTGAAATGAATTATTGTTTTTTTTGTTTAAGTCAATTTGTTGTTTTGTTTTGATGAGTATTGTTTTAAAATGTTGCCACCAAATTGGAGTTAATTGTTGAGTCAAACCTTATAGCTGAGAAGTGTCAATGAGCATAGATTTTTTATAGGCAACTGTAGAGTCTAAGTTAGTGTTTTGTAAACTTGGTGAAAGTCGCTCAATTCAGAGGATTAACAAACTGAACAATCCACTTGACACTGCTTAAGACTACATTAGATTATCGACCAAGGAGTGTAAGCTTATAGTGGTGCAACAAGATATATGCCTGCATGGAATCAACTTACTCAAACTAACCTACTTAAGTTATTCTAGTTGTTGGAAACTCATAATAACTGTAAAATAGCGAAAGTAAAACTGAACCTTAGTTGCTATTGGTACCTATAGTAATGACTATAACTGTAATATTTATAATGAAAGTAAACTAAAAACCTATTTAAGATTATTGCAATGTCTAAACTATTCTCCAGAGTATTATTAATAATTATTCCATGCATTTTCCTAGGCATTCACTCATAATAAACAAGAAATAGAATTTATAAGTCATAAGTAATATTAAACTAATAGTAACTACCAACATAAATAAATAATTGAAAGATGAAGTGGAGAACAATACCTTGAGTGTCCTGCTCAAGTAACTGTTCCCATTAATTGAGCACAATCTAACTAGTAGATCTCACACATCTCGTGAACTAAACTTTATTTATTGCATAAAGTAAAGTACTACAAAAACTCTCACAAACTGGATTTAACCATTTTGTAGATTCATGTTTCAACTGAAAAATAACAAATAATACAAACTTTGTAAGAACCAACTAACTAAACTACGGACTCGACCATCAGTTATATACAAGCTAAGGGAGTCTTTATTGAAAGTAACAACTAAAACCAAAATCATTAATTCCACTTCCAGATATCTAGAATGTGGTTTTAAGATTTGGACTTATTCAATCTATAACTGAAAGAGAATCCTAAAAAGAACAAAACCTTGGCAAACAGATTTCATTAAGTTATGCATCCATCTGTCAAAGTTCTAACTATCATGACAACACGTGCTTTATCTTCATTAATTCCTTTGACCAATAACCACCATATTCAACTATTTCTACAACATCCCCCATTTTGGTATTCAACGCTCTTTTGCTACGGGTTCATCCTCCAACAGTTGTGCATCATGGTTCCTCTTTTTGCCGCAAATAGGTTAGTTCCACATAATATGTACATAAAGATAACCATCAGATTAAAACATAACTTTCCATCAACATTTCCATGCACATATTCATATAAACCACTTAATGCTAATATATTAAACTATAATTCCTTCATCATGCTTTTAGGTCTTAGGTCTCTATAATAGATACAAAAAAGGATAATATAATATGGACTATAGTCAGGAAGTGTGTTCAAAAGTATCTTAAAGTATGATAAAACCAATGGAAAATAAACTATTATTTGGACCTATCATTTCCCCCCAACTTAACACTAAGGATCTTGATTATTTTGCAGAGCAGTTTGCCTCAAGTCCATAACTGTACTAACACCCTGATCCTGTTGTAGATAAAAACCTTGATATGATGAAAGTCTCCTCATTCTGATAGCTTCCTCCCTTTCCAATTCATCACCCTTATTTCTAGTCCAATGTGGAATTGGACAAAGGAGAATGGGTGGCTGAAATGTAAGGGGTATCCAATGAACTCCTTTGTTAATATTGATTGCCATGTATTTTTGGACCCTCTAGAGCATAGCAATAAAGTTATACATAGAATGTGGTTCCTTTTTTTGCAATTCAGGAGTTAGTTCATTCCACTGGTTTTGTACATACTTATAACATTGTTGTACAATTCCTACAACTAGCACTTTCGTCCTTTCATAGTCTTCTTTCCTAAGTTTCATTATTATATTACCAACTCCCTTATGCCCAAGAAGTCTTATCCACTCATCAATAATTGGTTTTGAATCCTTTTCCACTTTTCTCACTGAAAGTGCAATAGATTTTTCTTTTACATTGTACTCTTCCATGATTTCTCCTCTAAGTTGTTCATTCTTGTAATAAGAGGCAAGGGCTCTAACCTGAAGATACCAAACAAACATTAAGGGGTTCCATTCTATGTTATCAAGAATCACATAATTGTGAAAATAAAATTCACACAATTGATCCTGGTTCTCTATTGTGGAAGCTTTGAAATTTTTAAGAAACTCATTTGGTTGACTCATAGCAACTGACTATTTACTAACCAATCTATTAAACTAGAAACAAAAATACCTCTCCTATAGAAATAATGCATAAGTTATGGGTGGAGGCCTGCATTTCACAATTTGTGCAGATTTATTTGCTACTTCTTCCAATCAGACTGATGAATTATTCAATTCCATATCCTTCTTTTCCAATTCTTGTATATATTTCTCCTTTTCCTTCTTCCATTTCCCTTTCTCTTCTTCAAATTCCTTGGTTACACTCCATAATTGGTAACCCAGAGAAAAATTTGTGTGATAACCAGGAGTCTTAAGAGAAGGGGGCTTTTCACTTGGAACAACAAGTTTCTTATCCCATGTTTTAGCATCAGCCAACTGTGCCAGTAAATCCAACTTGGCACCATGACCATACAATTGCAATTTTTCCTCCATTTATTTTATTTTAACTTCTCTCTCTTTGTCCTTTTATTCATAATTTTTCACCAACACCTCTACATGTTTATTCTTTCCATTGCTTCCTGGAGTTCTTGCCTTACATTCCTTTCTTTGAGATAAGCTTCTTCTCCACCTTTGAACTGTTCATTCTCTCCTTCATATTCACCATATGTGGGGCTATCTGGAACTTCTCTCCTTAATTTTTTTGCAATAAATGGATCTTCTAACTCAGAATCGGAAGTCATTATTATACTCCTCCTTTTCGCAGGTGCATTCATATCACTAGGGAAATTCTTACCTAGCTCAAAATCAGACTCCACAACTGTAGCATTCTCTTGCTGTTGTTCCTAGTGTTGATTTTCCTAGAGTTGTTCTCTATTCTCATTTTCTTTTTCCAATTCCCCTGTACCTTTGCAATATGTTGCTTCTTGATCCTACCAAAACGTCTGGTCATAATATCTCTACTTCAATTTCCTTCTTCTCTTTTTTGCACCCTTCCTCTTCTCCTGAACAACCCTCTTCCCTTTTGGATCCTCTTCTTCTAGTTTAGAGGGTGTGGAAGTAGTGGACACACTACTTTTCTTCCTTTTAGACTTCTACGACCTTGAAGAAGAAGATAACTCTTCACTTTTAGACAACCCTAATTCTGGTTCTTTAGGTTCTACATGTTCACTTTGGCTACGGGTAGGTGAAGCCATAGGTGAATTATGAGGGTTTTCACTTCCACGCTCATTTTGGGGCTCATCTTGAATTCCCACATTTTTAGGCATTACTAGCAAATTGTTGATATCATTACACTCATCAGCCCTAAAATCTTCCCACCTTACTTGTGGGTACTAAATCCTTAGACTTCTTTTTATCAAAAGAGTAACCAAACAATGGTGAGAAAGAGAAGTATCAAATTGCCTCCTTTGATACTCTGAAGCCATTCTTTTCAACAAGTGGTATAAGAAGTTGGGTACATTGACTATCTTGTTATTCCTAAGATGATTTAATAACTTGAAATGGACATTATACAATAGATTTTTCCTCCCATCACATGTAATATATCTGACAATATAAGAAGCACACCTTTCCCATAACTAATGGAGAGACATTCTTTTCGTACCTTGTGTTGAGGAGTCCAATACCTCCCCTCTTATGCAAAATTCTTTCCAAGCAATGACTGCATTAGCCCGAGCTGGAAATTTAGTTCTCGTCCTTGGTAATCCAATTACTTGAGCAATAGAAGCCTTCGAAGCATCTACAAAAATTCCTTTTACCACATCTTCGTCATACTGAAGAGTTTCTGCAAATCTCCTTGTCAAATCATCACTAAACTTTGTCAACTTTAGGAAATAATCGAGCCATCCAACTCTTGTAAATATAGGAAGAACAGTTGCATCCTCCATAATTTGTTGATGAGTTGTTGGTTCTCTCCTGATAACATCTCCTCCCATCTTAGTTCTCTTACTGCTCAGAATACCAAATCAACTCAAAAGCTCAACTCAATTTCTGCCTACCACCCCCAACTTACTTATGAATTCAAAAACCTCAGCTTCTAGATGTATGCTTTCTACCGCAGACTATAACCATAGGACCCTCTTCAAATTTAGCTCAAACAAAAACCAAACTAAGATTCTTTCAAATTTGACGAGGTTTCAATTTCGTAGGAATTACAAAAATGGTAGCGGCGAAAATAGCAATAAAGACATAACTCAAGGCTTTGCATGTCATGATTAAATTAATTCAATTTGGGGTGGCTAATTTTGAAAAATGTGGTGAAAAGATAGTTTAAGCGTACCCCCCAACTAAAGATGTGAAGTGACCTCACTTCATGGTGGTGACTTGGAGGTGAAATAAATGTGAGTTGATGGAATTAAATAATATATTATTTCACATGCGCAGAAATAAAATATAAGTGCATAAAAAGTTTAAAGAAGTTTGCATAATCATAATAGTTTACCTTAAGTACACTTGCGTGAAAATAACCTCTGATGGTGCGTGAAAACTAAAAGAATATATGCTGCAATGGATTTGATGGTATGAATATTAAATGCAAGGTAATAAGTATCTTGGATGGTGAGTAGATATGGTTATATAGGTGTAAGTAGATGATGTGAATTTGAAAAGGTTGGAAATGTATGCGGGCTGTAAAATAATTATGCCATGAGATTTAGGTGGAATAGGTGGATATAATGGAAATGAGTGGTGATAACCTTGCAATAAATACGACACCAAATAAATAAAATATTATTTTTAGTCTTTTGAAGTGTGCTACAGGCTCCCATAGTGTCAGGTCCCAAACATATCATAAATAGTTGGAAGCTACAGGTCCCTTTAGAATATGTTGAGCAAGTCCCGTGTAAAGATAGCTATAGTGTTATCATAATTGTGCAGTGTGTGCAAATTTATTGTGCTATGTGTGCATGTGATAAAGCATTGAAAATTAGGTCAAGGCAACCTTAGGGGTTGAGTTGTGTAACTTAACCACTAGGTTATCAAATGTGCTTGGGGTGTCCCTTAAAACAGATGTGGGACTTAGGGATTCAGATTCAGTCTCAGTCTCAGTATGAGCACCATATTGTTGTATGAGCGAAAAGATGAAGTCATCATGTTGCATTGGCTTCTTATATAACTTGAGTCTGTGTCCATTGACAAGAAGGGAGAAGTGGAAAACATCAATGGTATGCAGTTGTACTACTCCATTTGGATAAACCTTACTAATTTCATAAGGGCCTAGCCATCTAGACTAAAATTTTCCCTTGAAATCCCTATACCTTGAATCATACAACAGAGCCCAATCTCCTTAATTTTTTTTGTTTTGATAAACCTATCATGCAACTTTATGCGCTGCTGGTGCATCACCTCTGAATGATGAATTGCTTCCATTTCGGATTGCATCCAACCCATTCAAGGAGTGCAACCTTTCCTTTTATGCCTTTGTTAAATCCATGCCGAATTCCACTATCGTCCTGAGAGTTTTATATTCAAATTCTATAGGCAATACTGTTGTTTTTCCATAAACCATCTCATATGGAGTAAACCCTGTCGTTGTTTTCCATGTAGTCCTGTATGCCCAGATGGCTTCTGGTAATCTAGATACCCAATCTCTTCTGTGTAGTTGCACTGTCTTGGTCAATATATTCTCAATCCCTTGATTGGTAACCTCAACATGTCCATTAGCTTGTGTGAAGCCTTGAGTTTATCCCATCCTAATGATGCAAAACAACTAAAATTAAAATACAAAAACACAAAGAACACCTCAAAAGATTAGCCTAAGGAATGATAACACAAGGAAAGATAGATGGAATAATGCAAATGATTATACCTTCTTTATGTTGTTGAATCCCTTGGTTGGCCCTTGATATTTTAATGCTTGTATGCTCCTTGGATGGCTAGATGCAAGATTGACAATATGATTAGATGCAAGTGTTAAAGGCTAAAATGGCTTGACTAAAAGGCTAAGTCTTCTCTGAAATGACAAAATGGCAAGAGTTTGGTATCAAAATGCATGAGGTCCTTAAATGAGAGAAAAGAGGGGGTATTTATAGAGGAATTTGAATTCTCTAGAGAATTAAATGGTTGAGATTAAGCCACCAAGGCCAAGATGAAGGGCTATGGTGAGTTCAAGACTCACAAGCCCTCACATCTTGACATGTGGAGGGTGAAGTGGCTTAGACATGGTGATGTGTAAATGAGGTGGAAGGAAGGTACATGATGTGGAGGAAGGACAAGTACTTTGCAAGTACATTGGGAGATGGGAAGAATCTTGGGTGAATAAATGTGAATTAGAAATTCACATGCTTGGGAGAATCTAGTGGATAAGAGAGAGTCTTCAAAAAGGTGGGAATTTGCAATATGTGGGTGAGGTGACAAGTCAAATGTTCTAGAAGTTGCATGGGGATAAGGTAAACCTTGAAAGGATAAAATGTGAATTAAAAAATCACATGGGGAGGAGAGAGACCTAGGATGAATAAATGTGAATTAAAAATTCACATGGGAAAGAGGGTCAATGCTAAGAAAGGCAAATGAAAAGGTTGACTAAAAGGGTATGTTAAGTGTGGCTAATGAATTTGATTAAAGTTGTGCAAACACTTGATTAAGACAATTAATAAAAGATTAGAGGCAAGTGGAAAATGTAGGAGGATGTGATGTGACATTAATCCTTGATTAAGAGGATGCACATCCTAATCATGAATTAATTAAATTAATTCATATTAGAAAGGGATTATGGAGGATGTGACAAGGAGAGAGAAAAATGAAGAATTTAAAATTGATTTTATTCAAAAAGGTCAAATAACTAAATTAAATAAATTGATATATTTATTTAATTTAGAGAGGAAAAGGTGTAAGGTAAAGCATTTAATTGTTAAATTAAATACTTTAAGGACTTTAGGCAGAAAGTGTAATAGTAATTAAATAAATTAATATTGACAAAATGGATGAATAGAAAGGTGAATTTGATTGTATGTGAGTGATCAAATTTAGATGTCTACAACTTGATTGTGATATGGGGTAGAATTCTTGTGCCTGGTCTGATATTCTTCCATTAACTTTGCAATAAGATATGTTGTGAATTGTGGCCCTTGATCAGTCACTATTTCTTTTGGCACACCATATCTAGTGAAGATATCTTCATATAAAAACCTTGCAACATTTCCATCCTTGGTGAACTACAATGTTTTTACTTCAACCCACTTGGTTAAGTAATAAGTGCATACCAATATGTATTCTTTATTATTTGAACTAGGAGAGATAGGTCCAATAAAATCTATCCCCCATTTTTTGAAAGGAGCTAAAGCCAGTTGGGGTTGTAATGGAATTTCATTAGATCTTGTAGGTCTACCCATCCTTTGCAAGTGGTCACAACTTCTAGTATACTTAACAAAGTCCTTATGTAATGTTGACCAATAATACCCTATTGTCAAAATCTTAAAAGTTGTCCTTTTGGCTGCAAAATGTCCACCACAAGGTTCATCATGGCATGATTTCATAATGTCAAACACTTCATCCTCCCGAATACACCTCCTCATAATATTATTTGGACCAGTGTAAAAAAAAATCCAAAAATACATGAATAAGGGAAGCATTTATGAACCAACTGCCTTTTCTCTCTTGGAGAAAAGTAACTTGGAATTTGTCCTGACACTAAATAGTTTGCTATGTCAGCATACCATGGTGTGAGCACATTTAGAGAAAATAAATGTTCATCATGAAAAGAATCATCAACAATTCCCTTTGTTGATTGAGTAGCCAATCCAGACAGGAAATCAACAACCACATTAGCCCTTCCAGGCTTGTCAACAATTGTTATGTCAAATTGTTGCAGCAATAATAGCCAACTTACAAGTCTGCCACCTACCATTGGTTTGTTCATCAGGTACCTAATAGCTATATGATCTTATGTATGAACACCTGATAACCAGTGATATAATGTCTAAACTTATTAATAGCATAGGCAACTACAAGCATTTCTTTTTCTGTTATAGTGTAGTTCAATTTTGCTCCTTCGAGGTTCTTGCTAATATAATAGATTGCATATTCCTTAGTTCCTTCTTTCTGCCCTAGGACCGCTCCAATGGCAAAGTCAGATGCATCGATATGGATATGAGAGGGCAATGTCCAATTTGGCCCTTTGAGAATCGATACATGTGTTAAAGCTTTCTTTATTTTTTCAAATGAACTCTGACAACCTTTAGTCCAATCAAACTCAGAATCCTTTGTTAACAAAGTGAACAAAGGTGCAACAATCTTACTAAAATTTTGTATAAATCACCTGTAGCAACCTACATGTCCCAGGAAGCTTCTGACATCCTTTTGCTTATGTGGTACAAGTAGATTAGATATAATCTCAATTTTCTTTGGATCAACCTGTATGCCTTCACTGGATAGAAAGTGTCCTAACACAATGCCTTGTGTCATCATCATGAAACACTTTTCATTCCTGAGAGATAAATTTTGTTTCTTGCACCTTTTTAACACTTTTTCCAAGTTACTCAGGGCTTCCTCATAGATTTCACCATAAGTGGTGAAATCATCCATGTATATCTCCATGCAGTTATGTGTAAAATTAGAAAATATGTTGAGTACTGCACATTGAAAGGTAGCTAGAGCATTACACGAGCCAAAAGGTAGAACAAAATATGCATAAGTTCCCCAAGGGCAGGTGAAGGTTGTCTTATCTTGATCTTCTGATGCAATTTTGATCTGGTTGTAACCACTGAAACCATCAAGAAATGAAAAATATTTCTTTCCAACCAAAGAATCAAAAACCTGGTCAATAAATGGTAATGGAAAATGATCCTTGTAGCAGTATTTAATTCTCTGTAATCAACACAGACTCCTTTTCCCTCCTTTCTTGGGAACTATAACCAACGGTGAAACTCACTCACTATCTGAAATTGGGTAAATAAAACTAGCATCTAAGAGCTTTTGAAGTTCAACTTTTACAATATCCCTTAAAGTTGAATTCATGTGCCTTTGAGGCTATCTGATTGGTCTGTAACCTTCATTAATATAAATCCTATGCATACGGAGATCAAGATCAATACCTATCATATCATGATAGTCCCATGCATATGCAGCTGAGTGTGCCTGTAGCACTATTTGCAGAGAGTTCTATTGTGCTTCAGTCAAGGCGTTATAATATTCAACATCCTACCTAGCATAATTTCCAACTCCTTTGATAACTCTTGAACTAATGAGAGATCAAGGCTTGGTATAATTGGAAAACATTGTTGAGGAAGTAGTAAATGAAATAATTGAGATATCTCTTTAGTAGAATCAGTAGGTACAATACTTTGCAAGGGGTCTTGGAGACATATAAGACAATCATGTTGTTGAGAGCTCCTTCCATAATCATTTTGTATAATATGAGTGATAAGCTCATCTTCATCGTGGTCATCCAGAAAAGGTTGCGCTCAATAGTCATCAATGTCTGAAGAGAGTAACTATCTTCCTCTTCTTCACCCAATTTGGGCCAAATAGAATGCTTCATATCTGCATATGGCTGAGCAGGTGGATAAAGAACCAAGTTCTTTGTTATTGTTCCATTGGATATGATCATCTTACTAGATCTATATCCTAAGAAGGCATCAACTATTGCTAACCAAGGCCTGCCTAGGATGAGTGGGTAACCTGCAAGATTAACTTTAGGTTGCAATACTATGAAGTCAACAGGGTATTCCCATGAATCTAATGCAATAACTATATCTTCAATAACTCCTTTGGGTTTTAGCATAGATCTATCAGCTAATAGTTTGGGTAGGCCTGAGGTTGATCGACTAAAGTAATTACATTGTTTCTTTTGTCATTATATTAATAGTTGCTCCCAAGTCCATCAAAGTGTTCTTAATGAGAGTCCCATTGATCTTGAAATCCACAACTGGACTACCAGGGTCAGTATACTTAGGGACTGTAATATTTCCTAACATAATATTTGCAAGATTCCCCAAAACATGAACTATTTGTGGATCTTTCTTCTTTCTGCCTGGTTTCTTAAGACAAAGATCTCACACTGTCTTAGTGTAGATGGGAATATCTTTGATAGCTTGGATAAGTGGAATTTTGATGTTAACATCTTTCAACTACCCTAAAATGTTAGTCTCAACTTGTGTGTGATGCTTTTGTAGAGCTAGGCATTCAGGAAATGGTGGCTTAAGATTTGAAGTAGTTTGGGGTACTTGGTTTTGCTCAGGCTCCAAAGGTGGTTTATTAGAAGCCTCAACTACAGGTTCTTCATCCCCCACTTCTATAATTTGGGGAGATAAAGGCCATCAAGTTGCTTTTCTGATCTAAGGTGGATCACTCACCTCTACCCCATAAGTGGGGTACTACATAGCTTCGTTAGTATAAGCCTACTGAATAGGCTTAGTGTTAGGGTTAGGTGTAGGTTGGGAAGGTATTTGTGATGGTTTAGGTGGCTATGGTTGAGGATTTGATGGAGGCATCAAAGCTTGTTGTTGTGGTGGAAGCAGTGGTAGCATAGGCTGCTGATAATTCATATTAGCTTGTTGCCATTACTAGCCTTTTTGCCACTGAGGTTGCCATTGATTATGTTGATTTGGCCATTATGGATTATAATTAGAGCTCTGAAAGCTTTGTTGTGGCCATATGTTTGGTTTTTGGTTCCAGTTTGGTTGGAATTGTGGCCATTGTCGAGGAGTCTGCCATTGGTTTTGGTTTAATTGTTAGGGCTGAGTGTTCCAAGCAAAAAAGTTTTGATTGCTAGAAGGGAAAGATGGATTAAAGCTAAGAGGGTTTGGCGGCATACCTTGTCTCTGCTACCACAAATTCCTTTGTGCTATGTAGAAATTTTTTCCATCATCTCCTTCCATTAGCTGGAAGTCTGGTTTTTCAACCTTTTCTTGCTAGATATCGGCCACTCTTTTACACTTACAATTGGCTTTCCTCTATCTACAATTAGGACACTACTCAGTGAGCATGGATTTCACTTCCTCCTACTTCTTCTTGATATGGAGTGTGTCCAACTATGTTGCTAGATGACTTATTATGTCATGCTTCATGTTGGACAATAAATTGTCTATTTCAACCTTAGAAATCCCATTAGAGGAATTACTTGTTATGGATGACCTCTCCCCTCTTGGCTTCCTAGAAAGAGTCCTGGAATAATTCCTACAAAATTTCAAAATTTCTTCAAACAGTCCTTTGGAAATATCCCCTCTCCCAATAAGGTTGAGGGTGTCCATATTGTCTTCATTAATCCCCTTTAAAAATACCAACTTAAGGGATTCCTCTGACAATTTATGCTAGGGGTTTTTCTTCAAAGCAAATTGAAACCTCTCAAGATAATCCTCTAGTGGCTCATCCTCCTTTTGAGACATTGAGAAAATGTCATCTCTTCTTTGGTCTAATCCTTCGCAATAGTCCTTGTACTTCTCTAAGAACTTTGTCTTCATAGTCTCCCAATCTGGGACAACATCTCTGCCAAGCCCCATAAACCATCTGAGGGTAGCATCCTTCAGAGTAGCCGGAAAGAGCTTGAGTCAATGTGCATCAATAGTGTAATCATAACTTATGCACAGAACATCAAACTCAAAGAGTAAAGTATCTGGGTCCTCTGTTACTAAGCCATAAAATACCAGTAATGTTGATGGTGGTATATTCTTTAGCACATTGTCTTTGGCTTGATCAGTAATAGGAAACTCAAAGGTTCCATGTTATGGTTCATCTACTGGTGTGTCCCCCATTGTTTAGAAGGTCCCTTATGTAGCTGTGGAAGATGATGATGAAGATGGAAGGGTAGTGTCTACTCTTTCAACAATCTCCTCATTAATTTTAGCAGAATCACCAGTATCTTCTCTATCTTGAATGTTTGAAGGGATGAATCTTCCTTGGTTATCTCTCTGCCTCTATATACGGTAAATTTAACTTTGTATGGCCATAGCCCTGCACAATGTTAGTAGCTTGATGTTGAAAAGGTGATTTCTAACAATCCTAATACTTAAGAAGGGAATTTTAACTATGAACTACAAAAATGGGTCTATGAAGTTAGCACCATCCCTGAAAATGGCACCAAAAATGTAGAGTCTAAGTTAATGTTTTGTAAACTTGGTGAAAGTCACTCAATTCAAAGGATTAACAAATTGAACATTCCGCTTGACACTACTTAAGACTACATTAGATTATCGACCAAGGAGCACAAGCTTATGATGGTGCAACAAGATATATGCCTTCATGGACTCAACTTACTCAAACTAACCTACTTAAGTTATTCAAGTTGTTGGAAACTCATAAAAACTATAGAACAATGAAAGTAAAATTGAACCTTAGTTGCTACAAGTACCTACAGTAATGACTGTAACTGAACTATTTCTAATGAAAGTAAATTGAAAACCTATTTAAGATTACTGCAATGTCTAAACTATTCTCTGGAGTATTGTTAACATTATTAACAATTATTCCATGCATGTTCCTAGGCATTCACTCGTAACAAACAAGAAATAGAATCTATAATTCATAGGTAACAATAAACTAATATTAACTACCAACATAAATAAATAATTGAAAGATGAAGTGGAGAACAATACCTTGAGTGGCCTTCTCAAGTAATTGTTCCCACTTAATTGAGCACAATCTAACTAGTAGATCTCACATATCTCATGAACTAAGCTTCATTTATTGCATAAAGTAAAGTATTACAAAATCTCTCACAAATTGGATTTAACCATTATGTAGATTCATGTTTCAACTGAAAAATAATAGATAATACAAAATTTGTAAGAACCAACTAACTAAACTACGGACTCGACCATCAGTTATATACAAGCTGAGGGAGTCTTTATTGAAAGTAACAACTAAAACCGAAATCATTAATTCCACTTCCAAATATCTAGAACATGGTTTTAAGATATGGACTTATTCAATCTATAACTGAAAGAGAATCCTAAAAAGAACAAAACTCTGGCAAACAAATTTCATTAAGTTATGCGTCCATTTTTCAAAGTTCTAAATCAAAGAATACCTCTTCTTTAGCATTTATTAACTATCATGACAACACATGCTATATCTTCATGTATTCCTTTGACCAATAACCACCACGTTCAATTATTTTTGTAGCATCCCCTGTTTTGGTATTCAATGCTTCTTTTGCTATGGATTCATCCCACAACAACTGTGCATCATGGTTCCTCTTTTTGCTGCAAACAGTTTAGTTCCACAAAATATGTACATAAAGATAACCATCAAATTAAAACATAACTTTCCATCAACATTTCCATGCACATATTCATATAAACCACTTAATGCTAATATATTAAACTATAATTCCATCATCATGCTTTTAGGTCTTAGGTTCGTATAATAGATACATAAAGGGATAATATAATATGGACTATAGTCAGGAAGTATGTTCAAAAGTATCTTAAAGTCTGATAAAACCAACGGAAAATAAACTATTATTTGGACCTATCAGCAACTAAGTCTCATATTTCTATATAAACAAGGGTGAAGGTCACTTCATTTGGGATGCATTATTATTCACTTGCATGTTGTTGTTTTTAGTCTGAGTTATTCTTGTGTGAGTTGATAGTTGTTTGTGAGGAGAGTTAAGTGAGATATTGTGAGTATTTTTGTATGTGGTTTAGAAAATTACTGAAAAGTTTTGGAGTGGATTGAGCTTGGAAGTCAGTTTATTTCATTTGGGAATAATGTTTAATAGGCATGTTATTCTACCCTCTTAAATTTTATATGCTTTTGAAAAGATTGAATGTTGTTGATGTTTTGCGTGGAAAGTGCATTGAATTGCTAGATTAGGTAAAGAATATGTTTTGAAGGAATTTTATTATATTTTACATTTTATGAACCTTACTTGAGTGTTTGTACATACTCCATATTAAGGAGTGATTGCATTCTTGGTATTATATGCTAGGGAAAGACGAAGTTTAGAATAGCTTACGTTGCTTTCTTTTCATATTATTATGTATCTGAACTATAGAGAGTTCATTGATTACCATCAAATTAGATTATCCAATGAAGGATGTAGCTATGCATTGTGTTTACTTAGTAAGAATGTTATAATCATAGGTTGTTCCTGGGGTTAACGATTACCCAACGAAGGGAATTTCCTATGTGTAGTTTATTATAAAAGAGATAGGTTGTTCGTGGTGCTAACGATTACCCAACGAAGGGAATTGCCTATGCATATTACATGAATGGTAATTAAACAAATCGAGCTAGGATAGTGAGTGAATAGATGACTTTTTATATGAAACTTTGGCCAAAATAGTGTAAGTAGCCACTGTTTATACTTTTAGTTCATTGTGTCTAGTATAGACGATTTCTAGTTCAAGATTTTCATACTCGTAGTTGTAGCTATTGTATGATTAGGTTCTAGAATTGCAAGGCACAACACTAAGCTTAGTAAGGCCATTTGTTATGAGGTTTTACCAACCAATCTCTTCATCAAAGGGTAGGGCCATCTTTCCATATGTGGTAGATGTGTAAGGGACCGCACTTGAGTCCGTAGTTGGCGGAAAAGCGCTTGAGTGATGCTTCTCCTTATTAGTTGGCAATTGAGATTTGTAGGGGATTTCTTGGGCCATTTGTTACTAGTGCTATTGAATCTCAAGAAGTTGTGTATGTTTTCTTATATCCATTTCTATGGAAGTTGTAAAGAAAGAAATATTATCTTGAAATTTTATTATTTTGGAAAGATTGTAACATTCAATTATATAATGCAAATGGAAAGTTTGGTATACGTGTTATTTCATATGTGCATATAGACTTTGAAATAGAAGAATTTTTTTTATTGCTATGAGTTTTGAATATAGTTATTTACTTGAGGTTAAAATTTAGTGAATTTCCCTCCGTTGAACAATTGACATGTTACATTTACTGTGGTCAAAGATATTATTTATTAGAATATTTATTAATATATTATATATGCTACTAATAGTTATTAATATTAATTATATTATTAATAATTATATAATATTATTAATATATTTTAATTTATAATTGATTTTTAGAGTTTTTTTTTTTTAGGCTAGGGAAGGTCTCCACCATAAAACGCTTTAAACTTTTTAGGCGCCACGCCCTCCGATACACGGACGGGGGGAGACTAGAACTCGTGACCAGCAGAGCCGCAACGGAATTACTTAGCCAACCGAGCTAGGGCCCCTGCCCAATTGATTTTTAGAGTTTAGAGTTTACATAAATTTTTTTTTTAAATATGATTTTAAATAAATTTTGGCTATACATTAATCTATGTGTTGTAATTTATCTTTTTTAAATATAACACATAAATTTTTAATTAAAAGTATTTTTAAATGTACTATTGACAATATGATTAGTCGTGGAGTTTTACATTATTGTAATACTCATATTATTTAAGATAAATAATATTATTTATAATACTATTCTACATTTTAAATAATAAGAAATAAAATACCAAAAAAATTAAAGTAATTTCTGTTAGAATTTATTACTTGACATAAATAATTAAATAAATAAATTAACATGCTATTGTTAATTTAATAAATACATTTGGTTTTGGAAGTTATATTCCCGTAATTAGTTTCATACGTGAATAATGGCCTTAAAAAGCCAATACTATGTAATAGATTTTTGTGTAATGTGAATGACTGAATTTTAATTTGAGAGCAATCTAATTTTTTCTCTCATTTCAATATGGTATCAGAGCGAGTTTCTTCTTGGACCTCTCTCTAATCACTTTCCATTCATTTGTTTATTTCTCATAGTGGTGTTTACAATGGTATTGTAGTGAAGACCACATGCAATTGCTATTGTTTTCTACCATTCTTGCATTTGTCAAAAGGTGAGCAATGTAGACCATGTGCAAAACCCTTTTTGACTCTATCATTCATTTGCATTTCTTCTCTTTCTCTCTACCGTGTTCATTCTTGCCATTGTTTAACACTTAACTCTATTCATTGTTGTCATTTCAATAGAGAAAGCCTTAGTTTAAATATTAAACTTTTAAAAAAAATTATAGTGGAAGTTGAATGGGTTGCGCCCACTTGATTTGGCATTTGAATTTGCAAACAATGGGTTGTGTGGGGCTGAGAGGAGGAGAGAGTGCATAGGGAAAGGAGTGGAAGCTATAAAGAGGAAAGGGAATGATAACATATGCCCAGGGTGTGCATGAAACAATTTTCAGATGAATTTTGTTTGAAAAGACAAGAGAAGAGGGCACGTTGCACCAAGCGAATAAGGTGACTAACAAGGTGTTCTAAAAGAGGCGTTTAGGGCACAATTTTCTTTGTGAGTTTTTTTTTCCTTTTATTTTTAAAAAATAAAGGTGTGGGGAATATTGGAGATATAAGTATTTTCAAGAATGCATTTCATTGAACACAAAAATTATAAATTAAGCCTTTATGAAAAGTTTGATGGAAATTATTTTCACAGTTGGCAAATACAAATACAATTGTTGTTGATTGATAGAGATCTCTGGGAAATTGTTGATGGTATAGTGACAAAGCCAATAGATGTAGATGAACTTCAAAAATGGAAGGTAAAAGATAAGAAAGCATTGGCTATAATTGGTCTCAGTTTATCTAAACCTTATTTACATTATGTAGATTTAAAAAATCTTCTAAGGACATCTGGGAAACATTGAATACTTTGTTTGGATCAAAATATAATAGTTTATAAATAACTATAAAACAAAAGTTGTATGGATTGAAAATGAAAGAAAGTGAAGATATAGTGTCTCACATCAGTAAATTTTGTTCCTTGATGAATCAATTGGTTGGTATAAATGAAGAAATAAAGGAAAATGATGCAAAAGCCATACTTTTAAATAATATTCCAAATAGTATGATTCACAAGGTATTCACCTTAATCAAAATCAATCCAAGTCTAGAAAGTATTATATCCACATTGCTTGATGAAAGAAAGAAACATGTTTTAGAAGGAGTTGCATTAACTGCACAAAACAAGGCTAGTACTTCTTACAAAAAATTAAAACATATGACGAAGTTCAAACATGCAAGTGGCACATGTTTCTATTGTAAAAAGACAGAACATGTAGTACTGAATTGCAAACAGAGAGCATGGGATCTTCTTGATGGAAAGTTGCAAGATAACGCCTTGATAATTGAAGGAAAGGACCACATTTCAAGTGATGAAGAATATTTGTACTAATTTCTAGTTTTTCTCTATATCAGTATTAAGGGGGGATGTTAGAATTTAGTACTTGACATAAATAGTTAAATAAATAAATTAACATGTTATTGTTAATTTAATAAATAAATTTGGTTTTGGAAGTTATATTCCTGTAATTAGTTTAATACATGAATAATGGTCTTATAAAGCCAATACTATGTAATAGATTTTTGTGTAATGTGAATGACTGAATTTTAATTTGAGAGCAATCTTATTTTTTCTCTCTCATTTCAATAATTTTTAAATCTTAGATGGATGTAAATGGACCCATTCCAAAAGTAAAATGATCATTACAATGTAGTAGAGTGACACTTCATAAGGTGTCATTTTTCCCTCTCAAAATTCTTATTGTGTTACTACATATATAGATGATAAATTTTAAAGTTAAACATTAAAGTGCATATTTCATGGTATGAGACATCTTACATATAGACATGGGATTTGGTGCAATGAATGTCTAATAGAATATATAAATTAGCAAGTGATAGGGGAAATAATAATCCTCCTACTTCTACAAACTTTGAAACCCTTTTTCAACAATAATGGAAATTTAAATTTCAATGTCAATCAAAAGTATATGCATGAGTGACTTACTGTGAACCTAAGAATTTTACCCTACTCTAATGTGCAAAATAACTTAAAAATGTGAATGATAAAAGACTAAGGACACTTCAAGATTAGCCTAAAAAATGACAAAACAAGAAGGAAAATGGATAAAACAAGATACAAATGATTTCACCTTTCTTGCTGTTGATGACTCCTTGATTGGCCCTTGCTTGGGATGATTTTGTGTGATCCTTAGATGATTTCTTGAGTGACTAGATGAAAGATCAACTTATGCAAAATGATTAGAATGGATAGCTAGATGATAGTGGATGATTGAGAATGCAAATTGGCAGCATGTAGTTATCAAATGGCTAAGTGTTCTTAAAATGCCCTTGAGGAGGGGGTATTTATAAGAGAATTTGAATTCTCTAGAGAATTCAACGGTCAAGATTGATCCAACAAGGTCAAGATGAAGGGCTATGGTGGGTTGAGAATCCACAAGCCCTCACATCTTGACATGTGGATGGTGAAGTGGCCAAGAGAAGATGAGGTGTAAGTGAGGTGTCAAAAAGGTACATGAGGTGGAGAAATGACAAGCACCTTGGGGAGTGAGGAGATTTCCTCAAAAAGGGATTCCTTGTCCCCAAGTGGGAGTGAAAGGGACATTTGAGGAATTTTGAAATTTTTCAAAAATCTACATGGGAAAAGGAAAGGTGGTTGGGGATATAAATGTGAATTAATTCACATTCCTGGGAGAATCTAGAGAATAAAAGGTGGGCTCCAAAAATGTGGGACTTGGTCACATGTGGAGATTGTGACAAGTCCAAGGTTCTAGAAGCCTTAGAAGGATGGAATGTGAATTAAAAATTTACATATAAAGGAGGGGAATCTAGGATAAATAAATGTGAATTAAAAATTCACATGGGAAAGGGGGTCAATGCCAAAAGAAGGTAAATGCAAAGGTTGGCTAAAAAGTGGTGCTAAATCTAGCTAATGACCTTGGTTAAGGTTGTGCAAATATTGGATTAGGCTAATTAATAAAAGATTAGAGGCAAGTGGCAAATGTAGGAGGATGTGACATTAATCTTTGATTAAGAGGATGCATATCATAATCATGAATTAATTAAATTAATTTAGATTATGGCAAGATTATGGAGGATGTGACAAAGAGAGAGAAAGTGAAGAATTTTAAATTGATTTTAAATCAAAAAGGTAAAAATGACTAAATTAAATAAATTAGCGTATTTATTTAATTTAGATAGGAATAGGGTGAAAGATAAAGTATTAATTATTAAATTAAATACTTTACCGATAGACAAAAGGTGTAATATTAATTTAATAAATTAATATTAATACGATAGACAGAAAGACAATAAATTTAATCATATGGAAGTGATTAAATTTGGATGTCTACATTTTGCCCCTCTTCGAAATATTGTTAGGATAACGGTGTTTCGAAGAAAAATAAAATGCAAATGAGGCAAGAGATGACAGATGGTGATGCCCCTAGCATGGAAAGGTTAATGATGCCCCAATGACCAGGCTGAAGGAATGGAAAAATGGTAAGAGGGTATGCCCCCTCGAGAAGGCGGTCGGGGGAGGAAAAAGGGGTTCCCGAACAACATCTTGATAGGAAGAAAAGAAGGACACCATTGGATAAAGCTCAGAAAATTAAGCAATTTTGGTTTTTGAACGGAGGTGATCCGACGCACGGTTTGCAAATGGCAGTCTCGGGAAGTTTGGGATTAATGGGAGGAATAAAAAGTTAAATAAAAGGTAAAAAATACCTTTTTGGAGGAAGGGATTAAAAAGGTAATTTAAAAATTACCTTGGTCATTTGTACTATAGCAGTTGAGAGGAAGAGAGGAGAGGAGTGAAAACAGACGAGGAGGAACGATACCGACGGATAATGACACCGTGATCGTGCACCGGGCGGACGAGGTTTGTGTATTGGACAGCGGGGGCGGGGGCGGACAGCAGGTGAGTGGCAACAAAAACCCACATATTTAATTTACGCACTTATTACGTAAAAAATTAAAATTTGAAAATGTGGGTTTTGTTGGGTAGGAGGAAAAAAAAATGGGTTAGAATTAGTTCATTGAAAAAAATGTCAAAACGGTCCGAAAAACGAGGGGGAAGGGGCAGCAACCTGGGGCGGTTCCACCCCAGCAGGGTATACCGCTTAGGCTGATTCAGCTCCCGGTCTTGGTAGGCCCCAGTTACTTGCATGAGAGCATCTGCTCCAGCCCACAGTGAACCCACTTCAAATTCTTGTGGTAGTGCCTTCAAATCCCGGTGACTCCACACAGTGCTTGCCCAGGTGGTTAAGCAGAAGCGTGGTAGGCGGCTCCCACTTCTGGCCCGAGGCGGTTCCATGCATTGTGGCTTCAAGCAGTTCCGCCCCTCCTCCTGACCCTAGCCAGAGAGGAACCTGTGGGAGAGGGAGTGGCAGGAGAAAAGAAAAAAGAGGAGAAAAAAAGAAAAAGAAAAAAGGGGGAAGATAGAGAAAAAAAAAGATAGGAAAAAGAAATGATGAGAAATGTGTTTGTATGCATGCAAAGTTTTGAGCGGTTACGCGTGCATGAACGACTATCGGAGGTGATGGCGGTGACGATAGCAGCAATGAACGGGGAGGATCAGGCGGCGCTGGATCATGCAGGGTTAGGTCACTACATTTAATTTGCAGAGGTCAGAGCACATCTGGTGATGTTGACAACATTGATAGAGAGATGGAGCTCAAAAACATCGACATTTCATTTCCCTACAGGAGAGATGACCGTGACGTTGGAGGATGTGTAGCGTATCCTGAGGCTGCCAATTGTCGGTCGGTTAGTGAGCGAGGTGGTGTCCACAGGGGCGGAGTTACAGGAGACTTTGAGAATTTTGTTTGGTCATGTGACGTTGCCCCTGGTGAAGGGGCAGTTGGATTTGGACGGATGTTTGTTAGTGGGTGTGCCAACCTTACCGTTATTCCTGTGTGGGCTGATTAGTAGGATACTGTTGCCAGATCAGAGCAGACAGACATGTAGCCTGCGTTATATGGAGGTGATCCGCCACATTGTTGAGTGGCGGGGGGGACCGTTTTCGTGGGGGTCATGTGTATTGGCTCAGTTGTACAGAGATATGCACGGGATCTGCTACTGGGAGGTATCGAGTGTGACACACGTGACTCTACTACAGATTTGGGTGTGGGAGTATATTGCAATGACTAGGCCGATAGTGGTGAGGAGGGGGACAGTGGATGACCATGAGCCCGTGGCTTGGGAGTATGGGGAGGAGAGGGTGGGTTTTCTGCTATGAGATGCAGAGGGAGATGGAGAGGTGGAGGAGAGCATTTGATGATCTGCGTTCAGGGGAGATAGAGTGGCAGCCATATAGGGCGCGTCAGTTCAGGGGATGGTCGGATACGGGGAGTCATAAGGGGTATTTTCTGAGCCAATGCTTTATTATTGGTACTTTACCGCACATAGTAGAGTCTCATCGACCAGATAGAGTGCTGAGACAGTTTGGGGTGATACAGGATATTTCGACGGTGTCTATCCTATTCCGGCGGTATAGTAGAGAGCTACCATGGGGAGGTCGCATATCACCAGCGACAACCAGGGCATCATGGATGGCAGCAGGACAGGCGGCTTATCCAAGGAGGGTGGGAGGAGAGTAGGTGCCAGTGGTGACCGAGCGATATCGGAGGTGGTTTTAGAACAGGTTATGGGAGAGGATTACACATGTTCAGCCTATGTTGAGGGTAGCAGGTGTCAGACCAGTGGAGGAGCAGAGACCACAGAGGGAGAGGAGAGGAGGGGAGCAGCAGCAATGAGAGGCAGTAGTGGTAGACGAGGGGAGACAGGAGGAGCTTGAGGGGGATGAGAGAGAGCAAATAGGCAGAGCAGGGAGGAGGAGGAGACATCAGAGATGAGGCCAGAGAGAGGGTCGACAGCGGGAGAGGGGGCAGCCACAGAGATCCCAGGGGGAGCAAAGGGTGGAGGTGATGGATGTGGATAATATGGTAGATGTGGAGGTGGTAGGTGCGAGGGATGCGGCCGAGGAGGGGAGGAGACAATTTGTGGTAGGACGACATGGGCAGCCACGACAGTTGCGGGTGCGGCCTACTATAGAGAGTCATGAGGCTCATTAGGAGCCAGAGAGCAGAGAGGAGGAGGAGGGGAGAGTAGCACTAGGAGAGGAGAGGAGGTCACCACGACATTGATTCGTGGTTGAGAGACAGGGAGAGGCGAGATGATTTTAGGTTCGCCGGATTGTGGAGGACTAGGAGGAGGGACAGGAGCAGGGGGATAGGGAGCAGCCAGCAGGTGGGGAGGATGAAATAGAGATGGTGGTTGGGGAGGAGGAGACAGAGCAGGTGGTTGGGGAGGAGGAAGCGATGGATGTGGACAGGGATGCGACAGTGGAGGATGTTGCAACAGCAGAGTCATTAGCTTTAGTTCCTTATGTACCGGAGGATCCCATTGTGCAGGCGAGAGGAGCAGAGGCGAGAGTACGGATGGCGGAGCAGAGAGTGAGGAATCTTGAGGTTGATCTGGCCAGAGTAGAGCGGGAGTCATTGAGAGATTATGAGGACATGGTTTTCGAGCTGGGGGGAGCGGTGGAGCAGAGAGACAGGGCACGGTCAGAGGTGCAGAGGATACAGGGGGAGTTGACTAGCATGACATGGGACCGTGATAGATTGCAGGCAGAGGTCATGGTTTTACAGGCCAGGGGGAGCTAGAGGGGAGGACAGAGCAGGGAGTTGATCAGGGAGTAGGATTTACTAGTCAGTAGTCAAGAGATCTCCAGCAGGACTGGGACGAGCTTCAGGACAGGGTACATTGTCTTGAGCAGGCACTTGGGGATATGGGGTTGATGTAGGAGAGGGAGGCTGTGGCAGTAGAGCAGGCACGGATTATGCGGGCCAAGAGGGATGCAACACAAGCGTAGGTACAGGTGATGGAGGCAGAGAGGGATGCGGCACAGGTGCACATTCAGAGTGAGAGAGCAGTGGCAGGGGCAGAGATACAGTCATTACAGAGAGGGAGAGATGAGGCGGTAGCAGAGGTAGCGACTCTCCGGAGAGAGAGGGATTTGGCAGAGTTGTGGGCACAGGCTCTCCAGAGGGATAGAGATGTAGCAGTGACTTGGGCACAAGGGGCTAAGAGGGAAAGAGATGCAGCAGAGATGCGGATGCAGACCCTATAGGCAGAGAGGGATGTTGCGATGGCTCATGTTCTGATAGGTCAGGGTGAGGGTGGGAGGCCAGGAGCAGATGTGCAGATTGTGGAGAAAGAGAGGGATGCAACGGTGGCACGGGCAGTGGCTACGGAGGAGATGAGGGATCGACTACAGGCAGAGCTGGCACAGAGTCAATTAGCTCAGGAGGCCTGGGAGCAGGAGAGGAGAGCTATCACCAGGGACCGAGACAGGTATCGACATGAGTGGAATTCTGCTTGAGTCTAGGTTGTGAAGAGAGAGGATAGCATGAGAGAGGCAGGTTTTTGGATGGCTGCATATTATGATGCAGTTCCTAATCCGGCACAACGGAGATTCCGTTATACCAGGCAGACACCTCAGATGCCAGCGCCATCTTAGTCATTGGGGACACGGACCCGTGGTTATAGTGATTCACCAGGTGTTTCACCAGGCAGAGGAGCAGGACCTGAGTCTCCACAGAGATCAGATGTGGGGATTTCATTTGGGAGGTGACAGTCTACTGAGTTTTTGACAGATGCAGGATAGAGCATGTAGGGTTTATTGACAGAAATGTTTCATATCTCTAGATTTTGTATTTTATCATATGATGTATGATGGACATGTGGTAGATATTATATTATTTTGATATGAGATAGTTCTTATTGACACCATGTAGTATGTTTCCTTTTATGATGGGTGATTATATGCATGTGTATATGGTATTACATGTTTATGTGGATGGATGCATTGGTTTATTTATGCTTATGTGTTGGTTTATTTATGGTCATGTTCATGATATGAGATATTCACATGGATGATTGGAATACAAATAATTTTATATGAATAATCGTGCTTATGTTTATTTATGCTTATGTGTTGGTTTATTGAGATGTTTATGTGGATGATTGGATATATGTACTTATGGAATATGAATAGTTTTATTGATGCATGGTGATATGATATGCACATGGTGATATGTTATGTGTACCTATGGGATCTATGATGATTTATATATATGGGTGCCTAGTGGACGTATTTGTCATGTATGTATATGTGTATGATGGATTTTGTATGAATATTTTTATATATGCAGGATGTGATGTATTATGTGTTTAACACTTTTTGATGTAGGTGGCGGTGTATGTATGGACCTAACATGTAGTGGTGCAGGTGACGATAGATGTATGGACCTAACACGTAGTGCAGGTGACGATAGATGTATGGATAATACTTTTATAATTCTAGAGAAAATAACACATGGCCATAAGTGCCAATAAGAACGGACATGATAATGGGAGGTGGGTATGTAGTGATGGTGAAGATGGATGTCATTTGGCATCTGTCAAAAAGTATCAGTATCCTGAGGAGTGTGGAAAAGAATGGGGGAAAGTATTTGCACAACCAAAACCATAGGGTGAGTGTAATGCAATGATTATGAAAATGCAATCCTAATTCAATTTGCCATCTTTGGAGCACTGGTTTTTGCTATAGCATAAGACACGATACACCAAGGTATGGAGGACCAAGGTAGATTAGTGTCTAATGCATGAGACAAACACACCAGACAAGAAAGCTATCCCAATACCTCAAAGTCACAAAGACCTTGTTCGGGTCCGATATTGAGATAACCACAAGCACAAAAGGATGCCCCAACATAACACAAGACCTCGAGGATCTTGGTGGGTACTACGTGGGACAACCAAGAAGACACAATCAAAGAATAGATCAAGATATGCCCCTATGTGGACTAATCAAAACACGCCATAATATGATGGATTATGGCGGCCTTGATAAGTGATGATAGGGAGCCCAAATGATAAACAAAACCAAAAGCATCAAAAGATCGCAATCAATTTTAAATGTCCATTGCCATAGGACCGATGGGATAGATGGAATTGATGAGGTATGTTAGGAAGGATGTGTCCTGTTAAGACCTGTGATGGATACTAAGCGAAAAGATCGATATGATATAGGATATTCGAAATTGATTCAATTCGTGGGTACAGATGGGTCTTGTTTGTTAAGGACCAGCTAAATAAAGGCATAGCTTGATGACACAACACAAGGGAGACAAGACACCACCTAAAGACCTAGGGGCTCGGAGGCCGATCAGAGATTAGCCTTGCCTACGTGAAAGCGCAGAGCCCTCGTAGTTCATAGAGAAAGACCATGGATAAAGCGGAAAGAAGACAATGGAGACCGATGATGAAGGACACAACACGTGATAGACAAATGCCCCAGGGGGAGGATCAAATGACCAACCTTGCCTATATGAAAGCGCAGGGGCAACGTAGTTTGATAAAGGATGAAAAAGACGCAGGAGGATGAGATCTAGGTGGAGACTGACACAATGGATGATCCTACATGACGACATGGACCGAATGACGAAGGGAGCGAGAGACATAAGCTCAAAGTGGGATATAAAGAAGCTCAAGATGAGGGATAGGGAAGGTGGGTCGTCCAGTGCTCAATCAACAAATACCAAGCGGCCTAGGCTGATGTGGGTGGGGATGATAGTGCGGATGAAAGGACAAAATAACTAGGACATCAGGTAGATAATGAGTAAGCCCTCTATGGATGACGCCTGTTGATAGGTTTTCACCATCCATACTTATCCAAGGCGCCACCAAGAGGTGGTTTTCACCATAGGACAGATTTATTTATCTTTACTATTTTTTATTTTTTATTTTTATTTTATTTTTTTTACTTTTTTTATTTTTATTTTTTTGATAGGGTAGATCAAGCGGACTTAAGTGTAAAACCTTTTTAGATGGAGAATATTGGCAGGTTCATCAAGGGGATCTTCGTCCAGAGTAGTCAACCTATAGACTCCAGACCCATATTTGGCAGTTATGATATACGGCCCTAGCCAGTTTGCCTCAAATTTTCCTTTCTTGTCACAGTCTTGCTGAGTGCGTTGGTTTTCTTTGAGGACAAGCTCACCAACCTGGAATTGCCTAGGACGAACCTTTTTATTGTAGTGACGTTTGAGGCAATTTTGGTATGCTTGCAGATGGTCATAGGCTCTTATTCTCCGCTCGTCTAGTAACTCTAGTTGTGCAAGCCGTGCAACACGAGCATCTTCTTCGCTGATAAGGTTCTTCAAACAAATTCTCAATGAGGGGAGCTCAACTTCGATTGGCAAGACGGCTTCAACACCATATACTAAGGAGTAGGGGGTGGCGCCTGTTGGGGTGCGGATGGATGTACCATATGCCCAAAGGGCAGGATGGATGTGGAGGTGCCAATCTCATCCAGTGTTATTAACAACCTTTTTGAGGATGCGGATGAGGGTCTTGTTGCTTTTGCCTGACCATTACCCTGAGGGTAATAAGGCGTCGACCAACGATGCTGGATATGGAAGGTGTCACAGAGGTGTTTCATGACTTGGTTTTTAAAAGGTTTTCTGTTGTCGGAGAGGATGGTGGATGGAATACCATATCTGCAGAGAATATGGTAGAGGATGAATTTGGAAATCTAAGTACCGGTGATTTGTGAGAGTGGCATTGCTTCCACCCATTTGGTGAAGTACTCAGTTGCAGTGATGATGAATGTATGACCGTCGGATGATGGTGGGTAAATCTTGCCAATCAAATCAAAACCCCATTGAGAAAAGGGCCATGGTGCTAGGAGAGGCTGAAGATCTTGTGCTGGGGCGTGAATCAAATCTGCATGCTGTTGACATGGAAAACATTTCTTCACAAATTCACAAGCATCATGTTCCAGTGTAGGCCAATAATATCCAGCCCGTAAGATCCTTTTGGCCAGAGCCATACCATTTGAGTGAGCCCCACAAATACCACCATGTACTTCTGTTAGTACCGTTTGGGCCTTGGTCTCATTCAGACATCTGAGGAGGATTCCATCATACCCGCGATGATAAAGCGTATCACCAACAATGATGTATCGGGATGAACGATGGATAAAGGATTTACATTGGTTGCGTGTAAGTTCTAGGGGTATGATATTATCACGGAGGTAAGTGTATATTTCTTGGTACCACGGAGAGGCGGGACCTACAATATCGCACACCATGTCAGTCTCAGGAACATCATATGTAGGGATTAAAAGTTGTTCAACAAGAAACTCACACTCTGTTCGATCCTTGGGCATGTCAATCAGGGAACCGATAGTGGCCATTGCATCTATTGCTTTATTCTGTACCCGAGGAATTTGGTCAAACTGTATGAAGGTGAAATATTTTTTGAAATCATCCACCATGCGTTTATAGGGTAACAGTTTATCATCTTTTGTGAGGAATTCATCATTAACTTGTCTAATAACCAGCAAAGAATCACCAAAGACTTTCAAATGGGTTATGTGCCACTGTTTTGCAATTCTGAGGCCGGTGAGGAGAGCTTCGTATTCTGCCATATTGTTGGTACATGGAAATGCTATCCTGAATGATTTTGGGATGTAGTCACCTTGAGGAGTGACTAATAGAATTCCTGCCCCTGATCCACTATGAGTGTATGAGCCATCGAAGTATAACGTCCAAGTTGGTGCTTCTGTAACTGTATAGATTTCTTCATCTAGGAATATAGTGTCTAGTGGGTAGGCATCTACTAATGGTGCTTCAGCCAATTGATCAGCAATAACCTGTCCTTTTATGGCTTTTCGCTCTACATACTCTATGTCAAATTTGCTTAGAAGCATGACCCATTTGGCCATGCGGCCAGTCAAAGTGGTTATGGATAACAGATACTTCAAGGGATCAATTTTGGCGATTAATTTGACTGGATGGCTGAACATGTAATGACGGAGTTTCTGTGTACTGAAGACTAGTGCAAGGCACGCTTTTTCCATAGGGGAGTAATTTAACTCATAGCCAACTAGTGTTCTGCTGATGTAGTAGATTGCCCTCTCTTTGAATGACTCATCATGTTGCACCAATAATGCCCCCAATGCGACTGAGGTAGCAGAGATATAAAGTAGGAGGGGTTTTCTTGGAATAGGTGGCATCAAAATCGGTGGATGAGCTAAATATTCCTTGATTTTATCAAAACCCATTTGACACTGTGGGGTCCATTGGAAGGTGGAATCTTTCTTCAGAAGATGGATAAATGGCTGACATTTATCTGCGAGTTGGGCTATGAACCGATGGATGGACTGCATCTTCCCTTGGAGGCTTCTTAACTACTTTAGATTGCGTGGAGGTGGCATGTCCAGAATAGCCTTTACCTTGGCGGGATCAACTTCAATACCTCTGCGAGAGACTATGAAACCCAGCAACTTCCCTGACGTGACCCCAAAGACACTTTTTTGGATTTAGCTGCAACTTATAATGCTCTAATCTCTCAAATATCTTTTTCAGAATGGCGGGATGATCTGCTCGTGTTCTGGATTTCCCTAATAGGTCATCAACATAGTCTTCCATGATGATATGGATGAGGTCATGGAAGATGACCGTCATGGCTCTCTGATATGTTGCTCCTGCATTTTTAAGACCGAAGGGCATAACATTTTAACAGAAAGTGCCCCAAGGAGTTGTGAAAGCGGTTTTGTGTTGGTCTTCAGGTGCGATTCGAATCTGGTTATAACCAGAGAAGCCGTCCATAAGGGATAACATCTCATGTCCTGTTGTCAGGTCAACCAACATGTTAATGTTAGGAAGAGGGAAATCATCTTTTGGGCAGGCTTTGTTAAGATCCCTGAAGTCCTTGCAGACCCGAATGTCTCCGTTTGGTTTGGCAACTGGAACTATATTGGAGATCCATTCGGAGTAGTCAATCGGTCTGATAAAACCCGCATCCAGTAACTTCTCCAATTCCTTCTTGACTAACAACGCGACTTGTGGATGCATCTTGCAGAGTTTTTGTTTGACAGGCTTGGCGTCTGGGCGAATGTCTAAGTGATGAACCACTAAGGCAGGATCTAGGCCTGGCATGTCTGAGTATGACCAAGCAAAGTTAATGATTCCCTCTTGGAGTAGCTGCACAATGACCAGATACTCTTGCTCTGAGAGTGACTTAGCTACATAGGTGATTTTAGGACTTCCAACAGTTCCTAAGTTAACTTCTTGCGTCTCTTCAATCAGAATAGATGAGCGGGCAGATAACTGAGTTCCCATAAGGGGAAGATGAACATCTCCATCTTCCAGCGCCTCTTCGAGGTTTTCGCTATCAGATGCGTCCTTTATTTTTACTTTTTCAAGGTCAGGAAGTGCCTCAGGGAGGTTTTCACTAGATGACCACTTATTACTTTTCTTATTTTTACTTTTGTGACTGGAGTGTTCATCCTCCCCCAATCCCATAAGGTTGACATATGTGTCCGTAGGCATATTGACAGGTGTGGTATTATGTAGGTCCCAATCAATAAGTTCAGGGTGACAAAGGGATAGGCTAATGGTGCAGACGGATAGGCATTCGAACATGGATGATAGGTTGGTGTGATCGACATCATTGTATGCATGTATGATGGATTCCTCCTCGGGTATGTCTTCCAATGAGCCATCATCCATAGTGATACCATTGGAAGTATTAGATGATGTTGCGGGGCTTTTCTGTTTCTTATCATACCCAATGCCTGTATTTCTTGGTAAATTTGGTGTATCAATGGGTTGCAACTGCCCTTGTTCCTCTTTACCTAGGCCTCTACCTTGATAGTTATGTTTTTCCATGAACTTTGTCGGCCAAGGGTATTTTTCCTGAAAATATTTCTTTAGAGGAGTCTCTGGTTCGGGCTCTTCTCAGTAGACCCATTGGCTTATGTCCTCTTCTGGTGCATTGATCTTGACACTCGGAGATCTGAAAGTGGTGGTAGGGATGTCTTTACCACTGAAGGTGATAGTCTTGTCGTCCTTTTGTGTAGCATGTGAAGGTTGACCATATTCGTGCAGTGACAGTGGCATGGTGGCTACACTGAGAGCCGTATGCATTTCGTATTCGCCACACCCTTTGTCGATGATCTGGACTTTGGTGACTGAAGGATCAGTGGTGGATGGTGGATTAGAGGATGATGACTGGGATGCCCCCATTTCAACCCCAGGACAATAATGTAAATGGGGAAAAGACGCTTCTAAAGCGTGGCAATATTCAAATGGTTGGGGGTCGGCATAGATGGTGATTTCTTGTCCATTGATAGGGAATTTCAGGCATTGATGGTACATGGAGGGGACGACTTGCATAGCATGGAGCCATGGGCGACCAAGGAGGAGATTATACGGTAGGTCCAGATCATGGACATGACAGATGGTATACTGAAGCACAGGTCCCACTTGGATAGGAAGACTAATAATTCCTTCTGAATTTCTTTCTGCATTATCATAGGCCTTGATTGTAATGATCTGGTTGCTTAAGTCCGCTTGAGTATACCCCACCTGTTTTATGAATTTCAAAGTACATAAATTGAGGGCAGAGCCATTATCCACTAAGACCCTTTTTATTTTATGGCGAGCAACCACGACTTCGATATGTAAAGGGCGATTATGATTGACATCGATATTTGGCATATCATTTTGGCTGAAGTGGAGGTGATGAGACAAAGCCAAGTGCCCCACCAAAGCTTGGAATTGCACGGGGTCGATGTCATTTGGCACATGGATTTCTTGCAGGGCTCTATTGAGGATTTCTATATGTATTGGGGAAGACTTAAGCAGATCCAAAATGGATATATGAGCGGGGGCCTTCCTTAAGTGATCAAGGATGTTGTACTGAGAGTTTACAGGAGTTGGTTGGGTGGGTGCAGAGGCTGCAGGGACGGTGATGCGGGCTCGTCGTGTAGTAACAACACATTGAGGGTCTTTGGCTTTAACGTGTATCATGGATACACGGAGTTCCACTTGCTCAATGTAATGAATAACACCTTCATAGTTGAAGGGCACATTCTTGTAATTCACATTGTTTGTGCTGTTGTTTTGAGGATTATTGTTGGAGGTGCTAGGGCCTTGGTTATGGTTTGGGAAGGCGTTTTGATAGATCTGTAGTTGAGCATTGGACGATAAAGGTTGACTGGGGTCAACTTTGATATCTCCTCGATCAATGAGATCTTGGACATAGTTTTTCAAACCCTGACACTTATTTAAAGAGTGTCCCTTGATTTTATGAAAGTCACAATACTCATTTTCTTTAAACCATGCCGGCTTGGGCTTGGACTCGTCAAATGGCTTGGTGACAGGATATGTGATGGGGTAATTGATTTGTAGCAATTTATTAAAAACAACACTCAAAGGTTCTCCTAATTGGGCGTATTGACGTTTGGTGTTCCCCTGATTGTTTTGGTTTGACTGTTGAGGGGGACGAGGTGCCCCCTGTGGTACAGATATGGCGTTGGGTATAGACGGTTGTTTTTTTTGGGATGCATTAGCTACTTGGACATGTTTAGTGTCTGTCACGCCGTCATTCACCGCATTCTTGTTCTTGTTCCAGAATCGTGGTTTATCGGCAAATGACCTCTCTTTATCATGACTGTGTATTTTGATGTGCCCTTTGGCAATAAGGGCACGTTCCAGGATGGGTCCTTTTTCCACTATCTCCGCAAAGGTGGTGACACAATGTGACCTAAAATTATGGGCCATGTCAGGATGAGAGTTTTCCACGAAAAGAGTGACCATTTCTTTTTCTTTCAGAGGGGTCTTCATTCGACTTGCTAATGCACGCCACCGTTGTAGGTAGCTGGTAAAGGTTTCCCCCTCATGCTGTTTCTCTTTGAGGAGATCTAAGGTGTCCGTATCCTTCTCCAAATTGAAAGAGAAGTAGGATACAAACTTTTCTGACAAGTCTGCAAAAGTTTTTATGGACCCTTTTTCGAGAGTCATGAACCAATCTAAGGCGTGGCTTGCTAGGCTTCGTGGGAACAAACATAAGAGATAGTTGTCATTATACATGACTTCTTGACACTGAGAATAAAACTCTTGTAAGTGAGCCTTAGGTTCTTTGTTTCCCTTGTATTTGTCAAATTTTGGTATCTCGAAATGTTTAGGAAACGGGATTAATGAGATGGAGGGATCAAATGGATATGGGCATATATCTTCAAATTTGAATGATTGTTTTGTAGCCCCGGCTTGAAGATCCTTAAGTGCGGCTTTGATTTCCAACAAATCGGAGCTAGCTGGTGGCGGGTTGGGGGGATATTGATGATAGGATGATGAAGGATCCTGCTGAAAGGTTGTCGGATTGTTGAAATACAGGTTTGGATGATTGGATGATGACATGGCTTGCTGGTAAGATGGGGGATTTTGTTGATACGAGGGCTATTGTTGTGGGGTATAATATGGATTTGTTTGATAAAAGTGCGGGATAGGTTGTTGAGGAACTTGGATGGGATGTTGCGTGTTGGTTTGTTGGTATTGAGGGTATTGTTGTGATTGTTGGGAGGCCGCATAAAGCGGTTGTTGTTGAAATTGTTGTTGGTTGTGATAGTAGTAGTGTTGGGGAGGTTGAGGTGGGATATTGTGTTGTGGTTGAGCTTTCAGACGCAAAATGGATGCGAGAAAGGGGGATATGGTCTGAGCGATAGGTCGAGATGGATTGCCTTGTGATTGGTAGAGTGGTTGTTGTGAAGAGGCCAAGGTATTGTGCATAGGTTGTTGCGGATGAGATGGCGGAGATAGCGTAGAAGTGTTTTGTAAAGGGGGTTGTTGGGCACCGCTCGGAATGTTCAGCTGGGGTGTGCCTTGTGGAGGTATTGAGACAGAATGTTAGATTGGTGAACCTGTTGAGGTGGTAGATTTGTAGTCCCAGGGGGTGGAAGCGATGTGGCAAAGGAGGTGCCCACAACGTTGACTGTAGGTTGGTTCGGAGGAGGGGGTGCGGTTAACGTTAATGGCAGAGGTTGTGGAACGTTTTGTGGCATACCATAAGCAAAAGGATTGTTGGGATCAGGCACTTGAGGTCCTCCTATAGCTGAGGTCAGAGCATGTGGGGGATAGTTAACCTGATAAAGAAAGGCATTGCCAAATTCAGGTTGATGCCAACCCTCAACTGGAGGAATATTGGAGAAGTATGAACCTTCGGGTGCATTTGGTGAACCTTGTAGTACGTTGGATGGGGCACCCCTATATTTGGATAGGTCAACATTCGAGGGGGGTTTGACACCCTTCTCAATTAAGTGGGCCAAGATTTCTTCCCCATGTTTTTCGAGCAAATGATCAGTCATTTGCACATTGGCGGGATTACTAAAATGTTCCTCAAGTGTGAGTTCAGGTTGATTAACCATACTCTCTTCACCATGTGGCGAGTTATTCTGATTCTCAGTGTTAGAATGTGATGAAGTACCATTATGAGGATCGTGAGGGATGTTGGCGCCCTTGTTAGGATCTAATGAGACGTTGATTGTGTTTTTGGGATCTTGAGGGTTGTTTGATTGGGCATTCTGAGCTTGATGGTTGGCCATTTTCTTTGCCTATAAACGGGATGGGTCTAAACGACCATGCAAATGCGGGATGAGTAGATTAATGCTTTTGTCAAATGGTTTGATTGTGATTGGATAAGGTGTGATTTGGATGGGGTTTGGATTTGGATCAGATTTTATTCGGATATATTGGATCGGATTGGATTTGGGTTTGGCAAGATTGGATTGGATTAGATTGGATTGGATTGGATTGGATTGGATTGGATTGGATTTGGCACGATTGGGTTAGATTGGATTGGATTGGATTGGATTAGATTGGATTAGATTGGATTGGATTGGATTGGATTTGGCACGATTGGGTTAGATTGGACTGGATTATTTGGTTGATTGGACAATTTCATCGAATGATTGGTTTTGATAGATTTGGATGATTGGATTGATATGATCGAATGATAAAAGATGGATGACGAAAGATAAGAGGGAGACCTTGAGCTTAGTCAAAGGAAGTTACCCTTAGAAACCCAGAACTTTAATTGATTAAGAGGATGATCACGACACCGAATCCACCTTAAGATAGGAATGGATTGATTGGGCCGAGGATGATAACTTACGCCACCGAATTCACCTCAAGATGGAAGCAAATTGATTGGGGTCGAAGTTAAAGACTAATAATCAAATTCAAGTGCTAAGGTCAATTTGGGTAACCACTTTGCAATACAAGGTTAGGATGGTTTGGTTATGAGTGGAATTTTGGTGATGTGAATGGTAAAGTTATGGAGTTTGTTAAGTGAGGGGATGGACTTTTAAATGGATTAGGAAAAAATTAAAATGAACGGGTAGATTAAAGATAATTGTGGAGAATGAGTGAGGATTTAGAATGGTTAAACGGAAGCTTGGAACAATGAGATGGAGGTTTAAACGGATCAAATGGAGGATTTGGGAGGCTTAGAGTGACAAAATGAAGGCCTAGTATGATGAAATAATGGTTGGGAATGATTAAATGATGGTTTAGAGACTACACGGACCCAAATGGGGCAATTTCAGGTGCTTAGGAGGGCAAATCCGCCCCTTTACAACAAAAATCGAGGGCATTGACAACTTTCTGCAGCAAATCAGGGGTGCTTCCGCCTTTCTGCAACAAAATCAGGGGCGCTTCCGCCTTTCTGCAGCAAAACAGGGGCACTTCCACCTTTCTGCAGCATAATCAGGAGTGCTTCTGCCTTTCTGCAGCAAAACAGGGGCGCTTCCGCCTTTTTGCAGCAGAATCAGGGGCGCTTTTGCCTTTCTGCAGTAAGACAGAGCTTGGTTTTGATGGTAAAGGCTATGGCAAGGATGCAAAATAATAAAGTAAGGCCAAAGTATCAAAGATTTCACAGATATTTCACGAGAAACACTTCAAGCAAGCACAATCCTATGATTAATATTAAGGGTATGGCTAGGCAAGGTCTTAATCTAGGATGCACAAGGCTTCTAGGGAGTCCTCGATATACTCTCGGTACGTGAGGCACAACTGTGAATACCAACCCGTCACAAGCGTGAGTCGGGAACCCCAGCGAGATACTGAAAGGCTCGGACCAACTCTTCACGTCTATCTAGGTATCACCTAGCTTCGACGCTCCACCACTTACGACATGACTGGATTGGGATACAACTTTCATTCTCCCCCCTTTATATACCCCGCCGGTATGCGTGGTTGGAATCATCCCTTGGGGTGATAAAATCCCCAAGCAGGTCCCACTAAAAAGAAGACACTAACCGCTTCCAACTACTCCCCAGGCTCACATGAAGTGCAAGGGGAAAGTGAAAACAAATTAATGCCCCCTTGGGTAACACAAGAATAAACAATCACAGCAAGCAATGAAGTTTATTCCCCCTAATTAGACTATGTTCCAAAACAACAAAGATAATTTTTTGAAAATCTAATCAAATAGATGTCCTGCAAGCAAATGTTAGCTGTCTTCTTCTCTGTCCTTGGTCAATTACGCCATAATATGTTGCAAAACGTTAGCAAAAAACACCAATATCCTTGCCAAAACAATGTTAGAGGGTTATTACTTGAAAATAACAAAAAACGAGAGCAAAAACGAAGCTATAATGATTGTTTTACCTTCCAAACTGTGCTGTTTTGGGGCGCTTCCACCTTTCTGCAGCAAAACAGGGGCGCTTCCACCTTTCTGCAGCAAAAATAGGGGCGCTTCCACCTTTCTGCAGTAAAGCAGAAGGCGCTTCCGCCTTTCTGCAACAAGAGGTTAGAGGGCGCTTCCGCCTTTCTGCAGTAAAACAGAGGGCGCTTCCACCTTTCTGCAACAAACTTTATCAGATTTTTAAGAAAAAGGAAAGTTGTGCCCCTCCCACTGCAAGAAAAGTGTTAGAAAAACCTTCTAAATATATCCCTAACTGTAGCAAACTTGTTAGAAGAAAATGAAACTTTCAGATATAGGGCACTGCCGCCTTTCTATAGCAGATAAGAGGGCGCTTCCACCTTTCTGTGACCTTTTTTCTACACAATACTTAGCAAAGATGAATGTTAAATGCAAGAACCCGTTTGTGGGTCCCACCGGGCGTGCTAGAAATATGATCCTAAGAATTTTACCTTACTCTAATGTGCAAAATAACTTAAAAATGCGAATGATAAAAGACTAAGGACACTTCAAGATTAGCCTAAAGAGTGACAAAACAAGAAGGAAAATGGATAAAACAAGATACAAATGATTTCACCTTCCTTGCTGTTGCCGACTCCTTGATTGGCCCTTGCTTGGGATGATTTTGTGTTCTCCTTAGATGATTTCTTGAGTGACTAGATGAAAGATCAACTTATGCAAAATGATTAGAATGGATAGCTAGATGATAGTGGATGATTGAGAATGCAAATTGGCAGCATGTAGTTATTGTGAGAGGTAAAACCTTTCATTTAATCATAGATTGACAAATATGGCATAAATTTATCAATGTTGAACAAATGAGATAATCCCTCTCCCTATGAAATTATTGAGCAAGCATAAAGGAAATAACGACATCAAACTAACATAAAATCATAAGCAACATAAGCATGACATTTATTCCTAAACTACTCAAACACCATCTCATAGGGGATTACATTTTGATGGAAAGTAGCCCTTCCCAACCCCTAGATAAGCTTATCTGAGGATGATGGACAAGATCATTTCTCCAATGAAGAAGAAAGTGACCTTGCATGAGATGTAGATGAAATTGTTAAGATTGTGGAGTGGATGAACAAAACTGCCCTCCATGTGAAGAGAGTGACTTTGCATAAAGACGGTGGAGATTAGAAGAGATGAAGCAATTCCATTTGCATTTTCAAATACGCTTGAAGAGGGACCAATGGGATCAAAAATAAGCCAATGAGTTGAGGACACTTGTCATCATGTGATTAGTTGATGTGTGTGCGTAAGATTTGGGGAAGAGTGTCTAAGAGGTAAAAAATTCTAATCAAATTTTTACATAAATGTTGAGAGGGGACAAGGGAAAGCGAGAATAAATGCCCCGGGTTTGACTTGTCATGTTGAGGAAATGACAGCCTTTAATAAATCTAGCTAAAATTGATTTATTGTGCAAGTGGCTAGATCTAGATAATGCAAGTGGGATGTGATTAACATTAGATTAGGATTAGATGATGATTATGCTGATTTAATGCTGATTAGGTGAGTTGACATTTTGGACTTTGATAATTGATTTATTTAAATCAGAAAATGATGGAAAATGATTTAGGATTTGATTTAAATGAAGTCCTGATTTATTTGACCATGGATGACAAAGACAGCGGCGAATGATACTGCCTGAAATGGATGAAATTCACTGATTAATTGATGAATGTCCCACGCAAACATCAACGACCAATCTCAATTTGTTCTACAAGGAATTCGGCCCATATTTTGCCCTCTTTGGAAGCTAATGTACTTGTTATGCTGGTTCAAAGAATAACTGCCGCCAATCAAAATTAAAAAATTTCATGATTTTTTCGTGATGCCCCGAAGAAAGAAGCGACGACGGGTTCCCCTTCGAGATCGAGTTTAAAGATTCGATTTGAGGGTCGATTCATGGAAGAGGTTCAAAATGGATGGTTATGGATGACGATATTCTGCACATGCCGAAATAACAAATCTATATTATCCTAAACAACTTAAATGATGATATCATGCGAGATGGATGAGATGGATGATGTGATATGTTGTGATTATGCAATGGATGAGTTATGAGATGCTTAGACTAACAGATCTATATTATGATGATGATATGCAATGCATGTGAAATGATCGATGTTTCCTATGATGTATGATATGAATGATATGTGGTATGCAGTTTATTGATGGTTTGCAGATGCAGGATGGATGCATGATGGATGCATGATGGATGTATGATGTTAGTGCGGAAATGAGATGATGACAAGAGGATCCAACAAGTCCAATGATTGGTCGAGACTTTATTAGAGTATTTACGATGATAGATGATGATGATGATAAATGATGATGATGATAAAATGATGATGATGATGTCGATGATTTGCTTATCAAGGATTGGGATTTTCAAAGGGTCACTTACTTTATGTTTGATAACACGCTACCATGGCAGGTAATCATGTAAGAAGGACCGTGGAGGATGGACTTTAATCTCCATTAAATAGATAGGAGTATTCTTTGTTCATTAATTCGACATACGAAACCCTTGTATGTTAGATGCACTTCAGTAGTTCCCCAAACATCTCGACCAAACACGGAAAAGGTATAACCAATCAATGCAATAGTCAACAAGCTATCCAAAACATCCTCCATACATATCTAACAGCAAGTATCTCGCCAAGTTATATTGGCTAAGACAGCCCAACGCTACAGACAAAAGATAACACGATCGCTGTTCCATTCCTATCTCTAAATCCTTCGTTCGGATATCATCGAGAGGTCCTTGGAATGAGCGCAATAAGATAAATCAAAAGAAAAGATCAAGTACACAAACAAGCCAATGTTCTTCATACCTCTAGCCAAAGGGATGTGTTTTGATAGGATAAGGATCCAAGGTGATATCCATAAATGATGCCCATTGTCGGAACGATATATCCTAGGACATGCATTGTACAGGATGATGATGGGTTTGATAAGTTGATTGATAGGCTATTGATATGAGGTCGACTGAAATGTTTGTGACTGATCAAGAGTTTGATTTTGTTTTTAATGGTTCGTTGTTTCGATTTTGATTTTACGATTGAAGCTTGATTTTGTTGCCTGCTATGATTGTTTCTATTTGTGTTGCCAAAGGATGAAGGTGATGATCAGTTTATTATGGATGATTGATTATTGGCGGCAAGCCAGATGAGGCGGATGGATTTTTTCAAATATTTGGATGTTTTTGACGCTTTGAAACGTTTTGAGGCTATTTTTGGCGTTTTGATGTTTTCTCGGATGTTTTGATTTTGATTTTTCCACCGTTTTTGATTTTGATGTTTTTGAATGTTTTGATTTTGATGTGATTCAATGTTTTTGGATTTTGATGTCCTCTAATATCAAAGATGAGCCTCGCCTTACGCTTAAGCTCGAGACGACGTAGTTCGGATTTCAATGTTTTTGATGTTTTTCTGACTTTTTGAGTGTTTTTGGATTTTTTGATGTTTTGGATGTTTTTGGATTTTCGCATGATTTTGACGATTTTGATATGGATGTGTGTGATGATATCAGTGCTTTGTTTGGGATTTGTTTGAAAACCAAGCTAAGGTGGATTGATCATATCGATGGATTGATGATGATGATGATAACATTGTTGAGGATACACAACAATGCAATGATAGTGTTAAGCAACACAAGGATTGAGATGTCAATCGAATGGACGATGATAACATTGTTGAGGATACACAACAATGCAATGATTTGATTGATCAAGATTGATGAGGATAACATTGTTGAGGATGCACGACAATGCAAGGATAGTGTTAAGCAACACAATGATTGGGATGTTGATGGGAATGATGATGATAACATTGTTGAGGACGCACAACAATGCAAGGATAGTGTTAAGCAACACAATGATTGGGAAAGATATCCCAGGATGATGATGAGTTGATTAGATTTGATTGATCAAGATTGATGATGATAATCATTGTTGAGGATGCACAACAATGAAAGGATAGTGTTAAGCAACACAAGGATATCCTGATGATTTCTTGATTGGATTTTGATTGATCATGTTTGATGAAGCTTGGTTTCGAACAAAAGATGTTTGGATGATTTGATGTGACGTTTGACATGCAGCTTAGATGCGACTGATATCGATTGATGTTTGATGAAAGATGAAGACTGATAAGGAACATGTTCTCGTCAAAATATGCCATGGGCTAGTGCTTCGGATTTTTGCTCACAAGTGGTTTGACCAATTTTATTTCATGTTTTCCCATGGTCGGATCGCCACATAAGTTGGAGGATATAGACCAAGATTTATTCTTGAAGCGAGATGTATATATTTTCCCCCCAATGTCTAGCAACGTATGGACTGCGATGGGTGGATGCTCGGATAAGTGTATGGATGGATGGATATGGTAAGCACGCAAAGTATGCCAAGGATTATCTTGCAATAAGATAAGGTGTTCGGATAACAAGTGCTCATTTGGATAATGCTTCATAGCTCAGATAATGCTGCATAGGATAGGATCGATGAAAATGACCCATGTCAAGATGTTTACCATAAGCAAGCGTAAAGCGTGCCCCAAAATTTCATCGAGATCAAGATAACTAAGATGATGGATGCAGATAGATGCAAATGGATTGGATCAATGGTTCATGGATGGATGGATTTATTATGGATAAGATGGATGGAATGCTCAATTTATTATGGATGGGATGAGATGCTTTCAACTGAAGTGGCGCACGTAGATGCTCTATTCCACACATGACGCCTGTTTGCCAGGTTTTCGTCATGGTCTTGCCCAAAGCGCCGCCCATGCGGTTTTCACTAGAGGACGATTTTTTTCTTTACTGTTTCAAATCCTTTTTCTATATTTTTTTTTTATTTTTATTTTTTGGATTTTTGATATTTTTTGATATTTTTGTATTTTTATGAAAGATTCATGCTGAACCATCTGGTGGTGTTGACGTAGATGCTTCTGTCATAATGTGCCATCGATATCCTGCTTGAAGGAGTTGCTTTGCTAAGATACGTGCACTTGAATGCAGCTTTTGGTATTCTTGATCTGCTTCGTCGATACCAGAGTTAACTCTGTCTTGGTACGCACATCGCGATAAAGTGCCTTCAGAATCCTTATGATGAAGGGTCGTTGCCAATACATGGTCAATATGAGAATTGGATATCATGCGTGGAGGTGTGGATGGAGTGCATTTAGGGATAAGAGATGGATTGGTTGACAGTTTGGAACCTTTGACTCTCCAAACTTGGGAAGATGAGCAATGATGGGTGGATACGGAAGTGTGCGTGGAATTAGGACCAACCGCCATACTGTAGGTTTCGCCGAAAAGCCTGCTTTTGATTTTGTGGACATCTTTGATGGATACCTTTCCCTCTTTTAGTTTGCCCCACAGTTTCTTTGACTGATGGAGTTTGATAGAGATGATCTTTCTTTGTATTCTTTGGTATCCATTTGTATTTGATTTGTCCATTATGCTTCTCAGTTTCTTTTGATTTGATAACGTTCTTCGTACTTTGATTCAAATATTTCTTTTGACGTTGGTCCCAATTTGTGGATGGGGTAATGGGTGGATGAAGATTCATGACGTGGTTGGTTGTAGTATTGACACTAGCTTCATCATAAGGACACTTCGTGCTCCCTATGTTGACGTTTGCTTGAGACGAAGTTGCCCCCAGTGTGGTGGAAGTAATACCTTCATGCTTTGATTTTTCCTTTTCCAAGAGCTCTTGTTCAATAAGTGTTCTCTGATAGATGACCACCGTAGACGACATTATTTCCATTTGTTGCTCTGCTATCTCTGAATGTTCTATCTGACTTGTTTCCTTGGGCGGATAATGATGGATATCTTTATTCATGATGTCCTCAATCCGAGTTTGGGACATATTTGATCCTGATGTTGACAACTCTGTTTGATTGTAGAAGTTAAGAATCTTCTCTTTTTGTGTAACACAATCTTGTTCTTGATGAATATCATCTACGTGTCCATCCATAGAAAGCATCTCATGGGTAGATGAATGAATATGCATTATGCTGGTGTGATCATCATTTGCGACATCTTGTATGGATAGGAGAGTGTCCATTAGATCATTATAATAGCTCGAAGATACAAATTCTTGATCTTGAATGATTTCAGAGTTGTTTTCGACATGCTTTGGATCAAGTTCTTGACATGGGGCAGCTTCAAAGGATGGATTTCTTACAAAGGACTTTTGGATGTCGACATTAGGCATGGTCAAGTTCAAGGTTCCTTCAGCATTTGTAACCATGCGGTCAAAGGGGATCAACATGTTTTGAAAAGGACCATTGCTAGACCTTAGTGAAAGATTTTGATCTTGCTTTGGAATAACTTCTTGAGATATGTCCTCTAACTCATAAGGCGATGTAGATACATTTTCAATATGATCATAGGTGAACTGATTGTGCATTATGTCAATTGGATCAAATAACCCTAACACTCCTTGGAAGAGATCACTAAAAAGTGGCTCTTGATGTATGGTGAGTTTATCATCGGATTGTGTAGATACATCCTCAATGTGTTCTTCGATGGAGAGATTTTGATCATTGCTTTCGACAATTGTGGCGGAGGGATTTTCAATGTCTTTGACCATAGGGTCAAACGATGTTGACATTTCTTGAATTGGCTCATTGTCGAGTTTTGTTGGTGGATTTTGATCGTGATTCAAAAGTGACTCTTGACATATGTCGATTTGATCATTGGATGAAGTAAACGTGTGCTCAGTGATGGATTGATCTCGATCCTTGTTTTCAATAGTTGTCATCTTTTGTGTTTGTGCTCGTGTTGGTTGGGTAGCTTGAGAGGCTTGGGAAACTTGAAAGGATTGTTGCACTTGTTGAGCTTGTGTTGCTTGTTGTTGTTGCAGTGATGTTTGAGCTTGATTTTGTTGTGAAGCTTGAGAAGCGTGTGTGGCTATAGGCGCTTGCCGAATTGTTTGATATTGTTGGAGCAATTGTTGGTATGCTTTGAATGAAGCATTGTAATTGCTTACTTGGCTTAGTCGCAATGGTGGTGGTGGTGGGATTGAAATTGTGTTGGATGTAGTGACAAGTGTTTGAGATACGCTCGGAGCGATCATGGTAGTGAGGGGTTGAGATGTGATGGGAGGGATAGTGGTGTTTGGAATGATTGAAGGGATAGTGATGGTTGGATTGACCGAGGTGATAGGCCCTTGGGAGACCGTACTTTGATTTGGGATCAATGTTGTTGTTTGATTAGATACCATCCATTGGTGTGATGTCGATGGTATATTCAAAGGATTTGTCGTGATGGTTTGATTGATGTTATGTGGATTGATTTGGGTGAAATGATTGGTGTTAGGTAAAGGGGGAATCCCTAAACCAAGGAATAATGTAGGTAATGGTGGTGGAGATTGCCCCTGGCGCAATGCCTCAACTATTTTGGAAAGTTCTGCAATTTGATCTCGCCAAATTTGTTCTTGATTTTGATTTTGACTCACTTGAGATAGTTGATTTGGCTTGTGTTCAAGTAGTTTTGGCATGCATGCTTGCAATTTTTGAATGGGATTATGGGAAAATTGACTTTGGATAATGTTCTGATTTGGCATGATAGGATGAACAATGTTGGTATTGGGAATCATTTTTCCAAAGGTTTCCGAGTTAGGATTCATGTTTCGAAAAAATGCATTTGGTACATCCACATTTGGTTTGTAGGGATTTGGTGGAATGACATTGTTTGTTTCAAGGCTCATGCATTGATTATTCGATTGGTGGATTTGTAGGTTTGGACTTAGATCTATCATTGGGAAATGTGTTCCAAAGTTTGACTTGGGCATACTCACACTTGTTGTACCATTGACATTTGTCGAAGGTAATGATCCCATGTATGGATTTTGATAATTGATAGGCATTGCAAGGCTTTGAAGTTTCAACTGATTTGGATTACCCAAGATGTATGGATCAAGTGTATATTCCATGTTCCTCTTGTGTTTTGACCTTGTTATGAAAGTGACTTCTAAGGTTCTTAGGACCAATGGCAAGATGGAGGATGAAAGGTGGATGATATGAGTGATGAACGTTTAGGAACTTTGAATCAATGCTAGACTTAGGGCTTGATTTTGATTGTTTGATGTGGATCATGAACTTTTAAACCCTAAAATGTTGGATGTTATCTTAGGATGAACTTGTTCAAAGAGGTGATAATTTAACTAAGTGTGCGTGGAAGGATTCATCCAAACACACCTAACTAAACAAATGATTTTGATTTGGTTTGGAAATGTACCCAAGTCTAGGTAATGATGTTTTCAAAGCTCTAAAGTTGTTTGTGGGATGATGTTGATAAATGTTTGAGGTGAATGAAGTGTTTTGATTTTGATCCTAAGAGACTTAGATAGACTTTGTTTACTAGGCCAAGGTATTGAAGAACACACTT
>VDFB02141719.1:173996-260830 GCA_007258455.2 Sequoia sempervirens
AAGGCAATTTACAGTCCAGCCTTTACATTACAAGCAGGTATGGAGAAAGGTTGGTGTTCCAATAGCCAATGCCTTCCTGTAGCTAGCCTCCCAAAAAAAAGAAAAAGAAAACTGACTAGAAAACAGTCTTAGCAGGATATGCTTCTCTGATTATTCCATATGCACCCATTGATGCCTGTAGAAAGTTAACATTGATCATTTTTGTTTTTATTTCAATATGTCCTCCATGGTCTCTAGAAATGTTATGTGGAAAAACTCAACATCTTGGGCCCCTCCAAAATCTTTCGTCCACCTTCAATCCTGGAATGGTCTGCCAACTCAGAATGGATGAAAATTGTATACAGGAAGTTGCCCTGTCCATTCATACCCACCTTTTCTGGAAAGAGGGAGATGCCAATATGTTCAGGAACAGGTCACTCAGCCTTTAATACATCCTAATCAAATTCAGAGTAGCACTCTCAGAGCTTATCAAGACCATAATTCAACCTAAGTTAAAAGCACTGTTCAGCAGTGGACAAAGAGATCCTAAGTTGTTAGCCTGGGATTCATATCCCCCCAATGCTATTGGCGAATGAGTAACAGAATCCCAAAGAAGGGAAGAAAGATCAATAGCCCATAGTCCACACTAGCAAAACTAAGCTTCAATAAGGCAATGAGAGATAATTCAAGAATAGTAAGTGAACCTTTCTCATAGATTTTATTGTTGGTATTCTCAAAGCATCAACAATGAAGGAGAAGCTATGGCCCTAGTGTTGAGACTTTGGGGTGAACTGCAAAAGAATTTTAAAATTGTTCTTGTTAAGTGCAACACCCAATTAATTACTAAGGCAATGCAGTGCAAGCACATATCTTGTATGTGTCTAAAGCAAGCATTCTCCCTAATGAGCCACTTCTCTGCTACTTGGTTCAAGAACTGCCAGCATGAGAAGTCAATGAGGCTGCTCACTTCATCGCCAACTTTGGAGTAGATCTCTTGTCTACAGTTCTATACTTTCATCATTGAGAGGCCATATTGATATATGTAAGTGTCATGAAGAATGTTTAGTGTTAAATGTAGCTCACGAGGGAAACATCTAATGCAAAAGACTGGCAGAGTTCAACTTAAACTCGAAGCCAGAAAAGGGGTCATAGCAGAAGCACAGATGAGTCTCCAACAGCACATGCAAAGATGGAACTAGGCAGACTTGTCACAGGCATCAAGATTTGATCCACATTTCAAACCTTCTTTACTAAAGTGATAAATTGGTAAGAAAGGTCCTCCCTATCAAATTATTTCCTTCAAGAAGTGTTAAGAGACCATAGGGTCATTTAGTAGAGAATTTTGATTCTGATTTGGAGAATTATATCCTTAAAAACCCCAGTTGCAAGCTTGTTATTATTTACTTTTAGAGAAGAAACCATATAACAATTTGCTTCCCTCTGTGAACAATACAGTGCAGATACATAATGGGACAGTTACATTTACCTTGATCAATGCAGTAATCAATAGCTTGGATTACTGTCAGGTACAAATGGATGAATCCATTCATGGGATAAAGGGAGTCGTGACCATGCAGATAGGTGTTGCAACTTGCAACAGTTAGTGTTGTAGAAATGGACTCAAGTGGTGATGGTGTTTGTGAGCAGCAGGGTATCCAATGATAGGCCTAGCCAAGAGCTGAAATGATTCCATTTTTGTGTGTGACATCATGTTCCCATAAGGAATGCTGAGCAGATTTGGTTTCCATTGATCCATAAAAGGATCAGTTTTTTACCTATATAGCATGTTTTGGAATGGAGGACAGACTCTTTGAAGTTGGAGAATGTGCAGGCTGACATGGGACATCCATGTGCAGGCTCTAGAGTGAGACAAAATAGTAACAACTAATTTTTTTGGCTCTATGGCAAAATCACCAGTTGCAACAGGCAGCAAAGGCAAATTCACTGCAGTGATTTCGAAAATGTAGGGCCAAAAATGCAGACATCAGTCTCTGAGAAGCAGTGAATTCGCTCTGTGCAAAAGAACACACCTCTTCAGTTTTATTGATTGTTTTGGCTTTCAAATGCTTAGTACAGATATGTATAGCCCATTGTAACATGGATTGGGGAGGTAGAAACATTTTGGGAGCACTGGAAGGAATTTAGAGTAGCAAATTGCAGGTTTTCTTAGTTCCTAAGTGACTGTTGCAAGTACAATAGTAGGAGAGTTGGATTCTGAGAGATTTTTGGATCATTTGACCTGATTACATAGCTGGATCATGCTTCATTACCAAGCCCAGGAGGCTTAAATCAATTGTAAATGCCATTGGAGCAGTTTTAAGTGAGATTGTACTCAAGTTTGCTGGTCTTTTCACCCTTAGGTGTATTTCTCTAGGGTATATCAGTCTTATATTCTTTGTGATGATTGTTCTGTCTATTTTCCAGCAAGCCTTTGTTGCATTCCTGTTGTTGATTTCAGTCTTATTGCTCTCTAAGACAAAACATGTACTTAAAGAACTAACATATGGGATAACCATCATAGTTTACAGATCAAGTGGTATAAAAGTAGTTTCTTTCCTAGTCGGGTTTATTGTGAGCATTTTGCAGGTTCATGCCACCAGCAAGTTTGAGTGGAGAGAATATTTTATTTTTGCAGACATAAAATCCTATAGGTGGAGAAGAGAGTTGAGAAGCATGGAAGGTGGAGAAGAGTTTGATTCTGAAGCAAGGTTCCTCGAGATGGAAGTTGACATGGCAAGCCTTTCTGAATCAATGGAGACCATGAAAAGCTTGATGGAGACACTCATGGAAAAGTTGGACAAAGGCAAGAGTCTTCAAAGGGTCAGAAGAGTCTTCCAAGCAAACTTCTAGTCAGAGCGGAGGCTAAGATTGGGCTTCCACAATTTGAAGGAGATGTAGATGCAAAGAAACTTGACCATTGGTTGGTACAATTGGAGGCGTACTTTAGCATACATTCTCTTACTTGGAACAAAATATTTCCTTTGCAAGTTTGACATAAGCAAAGCATGCTTTGACTTGGTTTGAGAGTCTCTTATATTCTATTGCATTAAGAAAGAAAGCTCCTATTAGTTTTAGGGAAGCAAATAAAGGATTGATTAAGAAACAACTTTATCCTAGTTTTCATTAAAAGGAAAAATGTATGAAATGGCAGTTTTTGAGACAAAAACATGGCCAAAGTGTACAAGAGTACACTATGTAGATAGCATATTCTGTTTTAGTTATGTTGTACTTTTTGGTTATCTCTGACGAGTATGTAATGCTTTGTTGGCTTGTTGAAGTTAAGAAGAAATAGTTTTGGTAGTTGCTAATGGTTGTAGTCACCTAGCAATCATCAAGGAGCTTATATAGAACCAGTATAGTCAAGGAAGGGGAATGCATATTGGAATTGTTGCCTTATTCTAGTTTTTGTATAAGAGCATACATGAATAAGTAAAAGCAATTGTGATATTATTTTGTAAATCTAGTATAAATCGTTTATGTGTATTTAATCCACTTACTCAGCAATAGATAATTGTTTATCAATTGAGCAGTAAACATTTGTCATCATTGCCTTTAAGAAGTTAGGTGGAACATAAAAATATCAAAACTTTTTTATGCAAGCAATTTATTTGTACAAAATAAGGAGAACACAAAGACTAACGAGGAGTGACTATGGGACCTCCTTTACTAAATTATACACGTCATTTTAAATTATTTTTATCTAAATTATACACATCATTTTAAATTATTTTTATTGAATAGTAAATATTTATTGCTGTAAATAAGGTGGCGTTTTCCACTCTTTATTAAGTGGGCAATTTGTCATATAGAGCATAAATCTATTTTTGCGATTGGGAAGGCACCATGCTAAATTCAAATCTCCACGTCATTTGCCAGTAGCTTGTAACCATAGTTGCCAAGAGACTAGTACTGGTACTGGTACGTCTATTTTTGACAAATGGGAGCCGAGAGTACTTGCAGATGCCAATTTTTAATATAATTTAGTAATTTATAAATTTGCTACATTAAAACTGATTGTTAAACTTTCAAGACAAGAACACTAGTAATGTTTAACATTAAATTCAAAGTTTAAACACACAAATGTCAAAGAGTCAAACAGTTCATACTACATATTTGATATTACATATTGAAATTTAGAAATGTCGATTCATTTTTTTCTTTTCATATGGAAACTTGTCAAATGTAGGGTTTTTTTTTAATGAAAAATTAAGGAGACGTCTCCAAAGAGTTTCCGATACAAGGAAATGCTTCTCGGTACCCAAGACGCGTCCTAAGGGGTCGGAGATGCATCTCCGACCGACTATGCTTGTAACCCCCAACACAATTTTCTTTTAATATTGTTTTGAATATTTAGTGTTATTGTGGCAATATCGGGGTGTAGATCCAAGTGCTTTGAGAGTTTTCCCATGTAATCTTAATTTTCAATCATGCATTCTTTGGAATAAAGTAAGATCACAAAAGGGTTTTGCACAGAGTAATCACGAGAGGTTTTGAGCCTTGCAATGAGGCAATTGCTACTACTACATGATTGATGACCATGGACTTTGTCGAGTAATCTGAGATTTTTTAAGAGAGAGACAAGTTCCAATAGACATATAATGTTTGACATAGTTTGGACTGGATGGTTATAGGATTTTGTTATATATACAAGCAAAATTGGGTAAACTGGTGGTATTATAAAACACCACCTACTCAATTATTGTATTGTGGTTTATCATAATATTTAAAATGTAAATCTAGGAGCCATCTTGCAAACAATGCCCTCTAGCTTACACTTGTCATGTCCTCTGCACTCCAACGCCATGACATTATTTATTTTTAATAGTAAAAGTGTTTTTAAACACTAATTATAATAATAATAATAATATAAATCATCAAAAATTACTTCTAGGGCCGATCTAGTCTTAGTTTTAAATAATAATATTATCTTTGCTTGAAGCTGACTCAAATTTAGATTTCGGGCACCAAACTCATTTTTATAGTTGGAGGCCGACCTGCTCTTTCTATTATGTGATCAGGTATAAATAGGTGGTTGGAAGACTCAAATGATTATGGAAAAATCAAATCTTAGCATCTTTATTTCCTCTGCTTTTGCATTCACTAGATTTGGGACGCAAACCTCAATTCCAAATCTATGTAAGTGGGACAAAAACCTCACTTACCTATGTAAGCATTCTACGTTTTAGAAATCTGCATTATACTGAAATCAAATAGCCACATGTCCACGAGGGGGTTGGCCTGGTTGGCACTTTGGTGTGACAAAAACCCCACTCTGAATGCCGATGGGTGCCATTCACCATCAGTCCAAGCTTTTGGCATAGTGTTGCCTTGCTTGATAAGGCCAAAAAGAATGTACTTTTATGTCATGCATCTCGTAAAGAATACTATAAGAATACTATGAGTCATTTCCTATTGAGAGTCAACTTGAACATGATCATCCCAAAATAGAATTGCTTGAGGACAAGCAATCTTGGGAAGGACAGACTGCCATGCCCCACCAAAATGCCTAGATTGCTGCATATTAAATCATTGATTAGACAATATCATAAAACCAATGCAAGGAGGTGCCAACAATATTCATAAGGGAGCACCAAAGAAAGAGTTTAATTAAAATTAAATTATATTTCTCAAGGGTAGTGATGATGAAAAGTGGTGACTCTTTCACCAATAAGGTATGAAGGAGGGATCATTCCATGATAAGGGATGAAGAAAACAATTAAGAACAAATATTATGTGACTCCTAATGTGAAAGATTGTGACTCCAACTAATGTGAAAGGTTGTGAGAGGATGTACCAATTTGGAAAACCAAGATGTTTATCACTTATTCAACACAATCTTTAAAAAATTTAGTCATTTTGTGTAATGTACCCTAATTGAAAATGCCCTAAACTTGCCCTAATTTCTCAATTTCCAAATAAACAAATGGGTTAGAGAAGGCCTTTCACCTAATTGAAACCCTGCAAACAGATTAGAAACCATTTAACACAATAATACTAATTAGCACATTATCATAATTAAGCATTAGTAAATTCATGACAGAATTATTAATTCAATCATAAAACATTTTAATATCTTTGGAAGGCTCAACCATAGGAGAGCATGGGAGAAAGTGACTTTGATGGGGTGTCTCGGATCCTCTACTCTAGGCCCAAGAGCGGATATACCATCCCTCTTGGCCTCATGTGGCCCATGCCATCCATATGAGGTGGTCTACCCAATGAGGTGTCCACCTTCCATTCCCCCCTTATCTTGCCAACCATTTCCCTCTCTATGATTCGACTTCTTGTGCTGATTCACCATGATGGAGGGGTGAGGTTACAACAAGGTGCCCTAGAAGCCCATCTCTCCTAAGCCCAAGGGCAGTACCCTCTGTACTCTCTTGGCCTCAGGGCTCATTTGGTCCCCACCTTGGGGTGGCATACCTAGGAGAGTGCCCCATCACCGTACCCCTCTTGCAATCCCTCATCTCTTCAACCATGGCTGAAAATATTCAGGACATATAACGAATAAACACAAACTCAAGAAACCAGACTGTTGCAAATATGCCAAACAATAAATTATTTCTAATTTAGAAGGTGCAGATTTCTATTTCCTTTTATTCAATGATCTTTGCCTTTGAGATATCCTTCATTTTATACACGCGATGGGGCTGATGGTCGCATCTTTCATACATGGTTTTCATTAAAAGTCATGTTCCTTTGTTAATAGCTTTGACTAATCCTTTCCTCCATTAATCACAAGGGATAATTAATTCCATTAATATTATTCCTTGCTAATCGTCGATCCTCCTTATAGCATTCGCTGCCCATTCCTTGTTTTCAATTTGCTTCCCAAATCATATTACATTCCTCATTGATGATCCTTTGCACATGATTTGGTTTTCCATATATATCTCCATGTCTAAGTGAAATGATGCATCTCTTGGAAAGGAGGCACTATTTGAATGGGTGTATCTTTACTTAACAAATCTGTTTTAGCATTAACCGTTGCCTTCTTTAATAATTGCCTCTCTTAAAAAATTATATTTGCTGCCTAAGACTTAATTGATATCTTCAATATATCATTGCATAAGAATTCGCTGCCCTTAAGACCTGATGGCTACCCTGCTGCTTACTTATTTAGTCTTTCTATTTATACTGAACCTGTACATTAATTTGGGCGATCACCATCTGAAGGTAGTCGGCTTTGGGCAAGCTTTAATTATTATTTAAATTGAATAGTCTGAGTCGGCCTCCTACTGGCAATTATTTTGAGTCGGCCCCTCTTGCAAAGCCATTTTCATTATTATGTATTTAACTTGTTTATCTGATTTCTAATGCCATTCTCTAGTCCTGCGGTCTATAAATGGCAGGGACATGACATTTTGTGTCACACCAAGGGCTTTGTGGCGTTTGGTCTTTAAAGTACAAGAGACAGTATAATGGTAAAAAATTGTGAAGAAATATATTGTACAATGTATAAGATTTGTGAAGAAGAATGTAATAAGTTTAAAATATGAAGATGGTCCAATCTCTACTATTCACTTTATATGAAAATGGCTTTGGCAACCATTGCATTTAAAGCATCAGCAGCAGCTGGTATCCATTCAATACTAAATAATTCTGTCAAGAAAATTGTCACAAAAATATCCTCAAGAACAAGGAAAACAAAATAAACAAAAATATTAAACCACCAAATAAACGTGAAATTCATTTCAAAGTTCAAAATACCTCTACATGAAGAAACAAATAGGAATCTAACACTACGTATTACGATAATATCATATACAAAAACAGCAATAGATAAAACCACAGAACCAATGCCTTCATTTAACGGATAACAACAGAATTGTTTTAGAACGAAATAAAACACAACAAAACATGATCCGGCCGCGTACAGGTTCCCAAAAAAACACACTCGCTGAAACCATCGCAAGTGACTTACCTGAAGATTCTGCACAAAATGTGTCGTGCTGTTGATGATGCCGATGAGAAAAAAGGGGCAGAGTTTGCAGGAAAAATACTATGAAACCCTACCAAAGCAGAAATTTTCTTAAAATGAGACGAACCAAAACCAATCACCCTACTGCTGTCTCAATCCATTCACAGTAAACGAAAAGTAGACCTACAAATATCGGGGCTTTGGAGCTACTAGATTATTAAGGTCGAGTCAATATTTTTGCGGCCTTTTAAAACAAAATATTGGTTGCGGGTTAAAATTGTTTTCAGGCGAGGGGCGAGGAATGTTTGAACTGCCCGAAAAGTACTTTTTTTCGGCATGAAAGCTGCTCCAAAATAGAGCCTATCGGCTAATTATAGAATTTTTCAATTTAAAAATTAACATGTAAATTTATAAAAATAAAAAATAAATTATTGAGAAGCAACATGATACTTAAAAAAGGATTAATTTTTTAAATCGGTGAACAAGAGTTTGAGTTGGTGTAATAATGGGATGGGTGACTTTCAAGGAAGGCCCAATGCTTTACCTCTATGACATCACCTAAATGCATTGAGTGCTATGTGGATCATTCATTATCATGAGAAATGGGTTCTTGTGAACCACTACTTATGAAACATGAGTCAATGAGTTTGACTCAAAAAACTACACAAATGGCAATATCATAGCTTGGGAGTTGTTTCACTAGATGAATCATAGTGGAGGTGTATGATGAAAGTAAAGCTCAATTTTGTCCATTAAACAAAATCACAATTGAAAATTTATAAATAAGAAATTATTTATATTTTTATATTTAATATAGGTTATTATTTATAAATTAGAAAATCTCGGTTAATAAAAATGATTAAAAACTAAAGAGTTATAAATTTAAATATCTATATTTAAAAAATACTAAACTAGTATACTTATATTGTTTAAAAATATTATTATATTATTTAAATTTTTTTTTAAATTGATATTTGATTACAAAAATAAAGTATGTATGGTTACATCAACAACATATGTTCATCAATACTTATCCCCTACTCCATGGGGAACAAAACAGGAGCATAAATAGTTGCACAACTAGTTAGTTATGTCAAAAAACCATCAAGAAGGATCACTATTCATTCCTCTTTTCACTGTTATGCTCTTTTCCACTATTGTAATCCTTGTTGAGCTTGAAAGAGTCAAACCCCAAGAAAGCCCCAATAGGTGAGGAAATTCTCTTCCAGTCACTGTTGTCGAAGTTCCTAGTTTTACATTCTAGGTCTTTGAGTTCATTGTCTCTCTTGATTTCATATTGGTGTAGCTTGGAGTATTTGTTTTGGAAATCTAAATTCTCCTCTTTGAATTTATCATCCACTTCTCTCAGGTCTTGAGGCTAGTAATCAACATGTCGAATGTCTTCTTTGTAAATGCTTGTTGTATCATCATCTAAGATCTTTACAAATCTATCTACAGGAATCTTCATTGTGAAAGTAACCTATTGAGCAACAAGTAGAAAAATGAGTCTTTTACAAGACTCAATAAGAATCCTCCTCTTCCCTTGGTACAAGTCTTGGTTCCTTTTTTTCTAAATGAACCTTAAAATTTTAGTAGATAAAACATTCCAAAACCTATTTACCTTGGAACTTAGACCTTTGACAAAACCATATAGAATTTCAAACCAAAAGATATTATTTCTACAATCCCATCCCAAGATATTTCCCATAAATACTAACCAAACTTTTAAAGCATATTTATAATAAAAAACAAAAATGATTGAGATCTTCAAGACAATTACAAACATTATAAACAGGCTAACTATGACTCTTTACAAGTTTACCAATGAGCAATAACCATTTAAAACAATAGTTTTTAGGTTCAATCATGTTAGACCAACACTTTTTAACAATATTAGACCATTCAAGGTTTCCCAAATTTAATCCTCGAGCCTTGTTATCATGACCTAAAACATCTTGAGGTTCATACAACAGTTTATAAAGATTGAGGGGTTTAATCTTCAAAAAGGGAGTATTATCCATCCATTTAAGACTATTGTATCCATCAAGCTTTAGTATATACTCAATGAATCACACATGTTAGTCCAACTTTTCAATAATACTAAGTATGTTCTTTGATTACAATCACTGAGACCGAATTTCTTTTTTAAAAGATCTTGAGACATTAGCTCTTTATTGATTAAGACATCCATTGAAGAGATTCCCTGAGCATTCCACTTTTTTTGTAGAGAAACCTTGTAACGGAGTAAGAGGTTTACCATTATGTATAAGATTCCACCATACTGACCTATAGCTATGACAAGTCTTATTTTCATTATCAACTGCATTATCATTCTTGATTAGGACCCTAGTAGACTCCTAGGATTTCCAAATACTAGAAAAGACATTCAACCCAAAAGGTTTAAATCTAAAATTACCAAAAATAATATCATGAGGATGCATGTTTTTCCATTGTTTGTATTTTTTTGGGCACAAACTCAAAATTCTGATTAACACTTCCCAAGGCTCATTTCCGTCAAGAGATTTGAAGATCTATTTAGATGCAAGAGTAATGCCCTGCCATTTTAGGTATTTTAGACCTAAGCCTCCTTTATCATTTTCTAGACAACACCACTCCCATTTGACAACATGTTTTTTGCCCTTTCCTTTCCCCTATATCTAGAGGAACTTTTTGATTAATTTTTTACCAAATTTACTTCGTAACTAACAAAAAACCACACTGAGGCATAGTAAATGGAATAGGATAGAATTTTCTAACAAACTTGGACCATACCAACCAAAGATAGGTAATTGTTATTCCAGTTCTTTAAATTTTTCTTTATTTTTTCAAACATCCAATTCTACATTTCTTTCAAGGTGGGCCTTTATAGAGAATGGAATACCCAAACACCTGACAATTTTGTTTGGTCCTTCCCAACTCCAATTAAATTTGGATACCCATCTTGGAGAGGTCTACATCCACCCAATTAGGGTTGGTTTTGAATCAAAAATTCTTGCACCTAAAGCATTACAAAAGGTTTTTAACCTCTCAACTAAGTTTTTCATATTCTCTTCCTCTATGACAGGAAATAAAGCAGTATCATTTGCAAACTGAGTACTCAAAAGTATGACATTATCAAGCAGAGTGATCCATTGAACAAGAGACCCAATTAAATTAGTTATCAGCATATAGTGCAGAGCCTTGAGGCAATAACAAATAAGGCAGGGGCTAAAGGGAAACCTTGTCTTATGGATATTTCAAAGGGGAAAGGATATAAGACAGATCCATTTATAACAACCTAGGAATTAGCATCGTTAAACAAAATTTTAACCATATTACAGAATTTTTTGGGAACTCAAAGAATTATAAAATTACCATGATAAAAGACCATTCCAATCTTTTGTACGCTTTTTCAAAATCTAGCAATAGCATTCCAACTTTTTGACCACTTCTATTAGCCCAATCCATTGCTTCCCAGCTAGTGATCAAATTTTCTAGAATATACCTATTCTTAATAAATCTAGTTTGTGTGTCATTTATTATCACTGGAATAATCTCTATCAACCTTCTAGCAAGAAAATTAGCTAGGATTTTATATGACATATTTAACATAGTTATAGGTCTCTAATTTCTTATGTTACTTTTGTCACCATTTTTGGCAATAGCTTTATGATTCCTCTATTAATGTTCTCTCCTAGTGTACCATCTTGAAAAGCTTCCTCGTAAACCTTTAGCAGATCCACTATCCAATCTAGATTAGCTTTATAAAATTCCATAGGAAGTCTATCTTCTCCCAAAGACTTGCCCTTTTGAAAGGATAAAATAGTATTCTGAAGGTATTCCTTTGTTATATCATTTTCAAGCTCTATAGCCATGTCATATGTGATTTTCTTTGGTACAATTTTTTTACATAGATTTTGGGCTTGATCACATACATTTGTTTTATCTTCGGCCATAAATAGTCTTCTATAAAAATCCTTAAAAATTTACAATTTCCTCTATCTCATGAAGCCATTTACCATTGTCATCTATTGGTCCAATATTTTCAAGAGCTATCTTTTTCCTTAATATATTGAAAAAATATTTAGAGCCTTTGTCCCCATCTTTAACCAATTGTCCCTAGCCCTAATTTTTGCACCTTGTTCCCTTTTGACATGAAAGAACCTTAATTTGTGCTTGATGTTATTTAGATGGAGAATTTTTTCAACATTTTTGACATCATTATGAATTTCTTTTTCAATAAGCAATTCATCTTGTAATGCACATTCCCACCTTTTGCTTTCAATAGTACCATTTTTCCAACATTTGCAAGAGGATTTTTATGTTAACCATCAACCTATTTCAATACTCCTTTGCAAAAAAAATAGGCATAATATTTTTATTTATATACCTAAAAGTGGATATACCACTTAAACAATCTTCATCTTTTAGTAACATGGTGTTAAGTTTGAACAAGCAATTATTCTTAACACTATTGCCAACTACATTTTTTTTAAGCATAATTTTTGTCTCAATTGGTAGTGGTCAAACATAGTTTTTGGTTCCACTCTAATACTATTAAAGTCTTCATTTTTCTCAAAGCATAAGGTTTCATCATTTGCATAAAATTTGTCAAGTCTATAATAGATTCTATTATTTCCCATTTGGTTATTACACCAAGTAAACCATATGCTTTTGCTTACTTTTTTCTTGCCCTCCAAGGGATCAAAAAGTTTTAGTGAGCTCTTTTCATTCTAATACAGTAGTACTATTCATTTCCTTTCCAAGACCAAAGGATCCCTCCTATTTTATCCTCTTTGTTTTCAATCATATTGAAATCACCCCCAATAATCTAGGGCACTTTAGGAAAATTGGAGGATATCCATTCCCAAACCTTTATTCTCTCCCCATATTTATTAGGGGCATAAATGGAACAAAATCCAAATTTTCTCTCATTATTATCAATAACTACCCATAAGCATCTATTGCATGGAGAGCGGCTTGAGTTACTAATAGACTGAATCCACTTCTAGTTTAATAAAATGGCATTCCCTCCCTTCCCTTTATCATGATTTGTATGAAAGATACAAGCACTGTTCCATATAAACTTAAGATTATTTTCTAGTTGAAAATTGATTACTTTTACTTCATGTACCATTAAACAATCCAAATCTCTTTTCTCATTACAAATCTCTCTCAACACACACTTCCTGTTAGAGGATTCTAGACCTCTCACATTCCAACTTAAACAATTTATTATCATTTATTCTGAGGATTTGGATTTTTTGGTCCTTTATATAGCCTATCAAAATATGTTGGAAAAGTGTCACCCTTTCCTTTTTTATGGGCTTTTTACCACTATTCCTTCTACTAATATTTTTTCATTTTTTATCTTACTCCTCTTTACTATAGGATTTAGATTTAGGGTCTTGATTTACCACTGCATCTTCGAAAAGAGGATTAGTGTAGTTCACATTTTTGTTTTCCTTTAGTTGATTCTCAACTAGAGGTGAACCTTATGGGTCGAGGGAGTCCCTAATCTTTGGAGAGTATGGGGTTTTACTTCCCACATCTTTCCTTTTTTTTTTTTCCTAATTCTATCTTTCAATTTGTCCAAAACTAATTCTTGGGCATTCTTTTTTTATTGACCGATACTAATTCCCCTGAAGGGATACTAACATCAACTCTAATATCTAATTTTTTGTGTTTTCAAAATGAGGTTCGAGCCAAGGGTTGGGTCATTACCTCCCAATTTCCCCTTAGAGTTATCAACTTGAACAATTTCTTTAGGGTTTCCACTCTTACTCGAGGGGTTTGGAGTCTCCCCTCCCAGGCTTGCTTTTTCCTTGCCTTGTGAATTTTCCATTTTATTTTGACCATCATTGTCATTATTTATTTATTTTTCATTTAAATCTGGAGGTATTTCCTCATATTTTCTACCTTTTTCTCCATTCATAAAGGTTGTCCTAGGATGGGCACTTTTTAAATTGTTAGAATTGGCTATGGTTGTCAAGATCTTGAGGCCAAATGGAAAGCACAAAGAGAGAATAGAATGTGATAAGAATAAACTGTACTCTTTTCAATATGATTCAATGATATGAAAAATGTAGTAGAAACCTCTTGGTTATATAGCCAAGGTGAGATACAAGATGTCATAGGATTATGACAAGTGTCTTAATCATATGATATAAGACAACTTATCACACTTACCTAGGTTAACATGTGTTACAAGTCAAAAGATAAGATAACAACTAATGACAACTAACACCTTCTACAAAGATTCCTTCCTAGGACCTAAGTAAACTGAACATGTGTAAATAAGTCCCCTAGTAATGAATTAACTAGGTACAAGACTTTATTTACACCAGCACCCCCTCAAGTGCAACTTAGGGAGTAGCATAATATTATGCAAATGACACAAAGATGCAAGAATGGGTCCTAGCTACTAGGCCATGTTAGGTACCCATGTACATATGCAAATGAAATATCTCACAAATGAAGAAAATGAGAAAACCCAGTGGGACAAAACTCCTCCCCAAAAGAGAGATGAAATACAATAAAGAAATGCTCTCAATGATGTATGAGAAGGCTAAAACCCCATGTGAGGAAAAAGATTCCCCATAAGAGAGAATTAGAAGAGAGACTATGCAAACCCCCCCCCTCAATGTTGAGTCTCTTGCAATGATGGTTCTAGAAGCTCGACATTGAATGTTAAAGATCATCCAATATCGTCGAACAACGTTCCTCCCCTTAGGAAGAAACAAAACCATGAATGCATGCAGGATGTCAGGAATATGGATGATGTATGATGATGTCTCTAAAGCATTCTCAAGCATCTCCATGTCGATGTTGAAATTTGATACACTCCAAACAGGCATTCTAGGCCACACTGTTGAAGAGGACAATCCAAAATCTAGTAGAGATGAATGTAGAACATGATCCAAAGACAATGATATCCCCTCTGAAGACAAAGAATCCTCCTCCAAATGTTGTCCAAAAGTATCCACAGTCACGTCAAACTGCAAGGAATGATCATGTAGAGATTGAACAAGAGGGTCAAGGTGTTCCCTCACAACAACTGAAGAAGGATCTTCTCTATCAAAGAGAAGATGAATGCTATCAATGATGCCCCCCAAATATGCAAGATGAGACTCCATAAACAAGTCTGAAATGCCTTTCAAGAAGTAATCCAAAGTAGCCAAATCTGAAAGAAAATGTATGTCCTATTGTACTGAATCACAAGGAACCAAAACTGTAGAATCGCAAGCATTCTCAGGTACAACAATAGATGGAGGAGATGAAATGTATGGCTCAAGAATTGGATCTGATATGAGTACTCCCAAGTTCAAAAAGCCAAATGTCTCCTCTAAATCATGGTTCACACTAGAAGTGTGATCAACAGCTAAAGGAACAATGTCACCATCAGAAGCAAAATTTGAAAAGGTATACAACCAAGATGAATGATCAACCACCCTAGTAGCAATGATCTCTCTACTTTCCAAGCCTTGAATGATGATTGAATCGGGTGTGAATTCCACAATCCTCCCATCTCCACCATGTGTAATTTGACATATGGAAAGAAGATTATTTGTCAAATGAGGAACACACAAAATATCCTAGAAAGTGTTGTCCCCAAAACTAATAGATCCCTTCCCAATTACACTCATGTATGTATTGTTTCCCATTAAGATAGGAGACATAGTACAAGGCTGAAAATAAGAGAATATAGACTGCGAAGATTCCATATGATGAGATGCTCATGAATCTAGAAGCCATCTCCCTAATTTATGACCTGAAAAAGCACAAAGAGCTTGACCTTTGTTTCCTGGTGTTGAAGCTTGACCTTTGTCCTTTTTAGACTATTTTTAAGAAGAATGAGAAGGAGGTGATTCAGACATTCTAGAAGGAAAATCAATGTGATTCCTTTTGAGAAGATTTTTCAACTCATCAATATCCTTCTTATAACAATAGTGTTCTTCATGTCCATCCTTCTTGCAATAGGCACAAGTAGGCCTCTCCTTCTTAGATGTTTCCCCTTTGGAAGAGGAATTTTTCTTTGCTTGATCTGAATGTTGATTATTGTTTGCTTTCTTTTGTTTCTTATCTAATTTTGATTCTTTCACTTGACTAACCAACAATGCTTGAGATTTAGAAGTCTTGATGAGACCCATTGAGATAAGCTTTTGTTGCTCATGTATCAACATCTTAGAAAATGATGCAAATGAAGGTGTAGTATATGCAGACCCCATAGTCAATCTATGAGTATGAAATCGACAAACAAAAGAAGCATAATCAAGACCAAGTTTGTTCATTGTATTGTATACCAACCGAATGTCCTTCTTATCAATTCCACATGTTTTACATTGCTCTCTTAGATCATTAACCTTATTGATGTAGTCTTGGATGTTGTCAAAGTTTTTAGGATCAAGGATCACCAGTTCATTATCAATTTGATAGCCTCTTAATTCATCTATAGGACCATACAATTTTTTCAATTTATCCCAAGCTTCATGAGAATTTTTACATGATTTAACTTGAAACAAAAAATCTTGAGAAACAAGTCTACGAAGACATCCAAGAGCTTTGGTGTGTTTAATCATCCATTTTATCTTTTTATCTGCATCTGTAGGTTCAGGTACCTTATTTTCAACATATAGAGTGTGACCTTCAGTCATTAGAATACTCCATACATTTTGATTCCATCTTGAATAATTATATGATGTGAGCAAAGGAACCTTATAATGATCCATGAAAAGGAGAGAGCACAAACAAACAAATCAAAGTAATGCACCAAGATACCCCCTAAAATCACTCAATCAAGAAACCCCCCAAGAAATATATGATTTGGCACTTTATATTTAGTGCGTTTACAATTACTAGATGCCAAAAATAACAAGCTAGACTTGATCTTAGTGCTTACAGATGCCAAAATAGGCCACAAAATTAGGTACAAATTTTGGTACAAAATGAGATCAATCTGATCATACCACTGAGAAATACACACAAAATTATGCACTTTCAAAAAAACTGCACGAAAAAATGTTATCGTAGGAGAAAGATATAAGCTCCCGAAGTTCCCAAAATGAAGTAGAAGCAGCAACACCTATGAGAATCTACAAATTCTAGAAAACTCTAGACACCAAAACCAAAAACTAATTGCATCGCCAGGAAGAGCGTGAAAAATTAGCCTAAATCAAAAAAATTGCTCGAAAAAATGAGTCAAAATGAGTAAGATATGAGCCTCTGAAGTGGAATTGCAAAATCAAAAAGCTCATCCGTGAGGGGGGCAAAAAAAATTTAGGAACTGATGATGTCAGAAAACCCAACAATTAAAATTGACATCTAAACGATCATCAAAAGAGAATATGCCCTCCAACTGCATAATATTCTCCCAGAACTTGAGCTTCAATTTGATGTGTAAAAGAACATCACAGAGACTTTGACCTATACCTTTGATTTGACAACCGGTTTAATTTTTTGCTGGTTTATTGAGAAATCCCGATTGAGTTTTTCAGTTGCTGGTTTATATGAAATCTAGAAAAAAAAATTGTTTGAGTGGTGAATTGTAGTGGGGCCGCTGTGGGTAAAGGACTGCCCTCCATGGTTTAAAGTCTACCACCACTGGTAGCCCACGATACAAGGGGCACGTAGAGTACCCTGCACTTTTGTAGGGTACGACTGCAATTTTATTTTATTTTTTTAAAAAACTTTACAATATGAATTTTTCCGAAAACCTTTTCAACAACAATAAAAACTTCACTACAACCTATCATGGCATCAAGATGGCTAGGGAGAAGGGGGTCACTAAGTTATGGGTCAAAGGTGAATCTCTAAACATAATTAATTGCCTAAGGAATTGTTCACCTCCCTCATGGACAATTGAAAAAATTATTGTGGATGCCCAGTCGATGTTGCATGATTTTAATGAGGTGTATATTTCACATGCCTTTCATGAGACGAATGGGGTGGCTAACTAGATGGAAAATCTTAGGGTGACATCAGCCAGAAATTGGGAGGCTAATGATAATCTGCCCATTGATTTAATTACCTTGCTTAATAATGACAAATCCTAGCACGTTGAAGGAAGTTGCCTCCTCAACTAAAGGCTTGTGTGGTAATCATATGCAACCCAGATTAATAAGACACTTCACTCTTGTGAAGCTCATCAGAATTTGTGGGTATGCAAATTGTAAATGCAGGAGGCTCCTTGCCATTATTGTCTTCAGTATCACAATTGGCAGGCCCGTACACTTTCTGGGTGCTTTTCTTCTTCTTGCCCTGGTGCTTAGATGTAATTGTATGTTGTTTTTTTTACTTATGTGAAGTCCTTGCATTCGATGATGGGTGGGGATAGGTGGAGGACTGAGCCAATTTCTTGCGTTGATTTCAAAGCCAATGTTGAGGTTTGGGAGATTTTGTAGAAGGGAGGGGTTACCCCTTTCATGGAGAAACTGCATGGTTTTAAAATAGATGTCTCCAAGGAGTTTTCGATGCTTGGCATGGCCGAGTGTTGAGCATGTTCGGCAGGGATACTATTATCAATGAGGAATTCATTGCGGAAGTTACCAAGATGTCAACTGAAGGGAGAAAGTTTTATAGAGACAAAAATCTATTGGGGGTTGCTAGATTGAATTTTCTTTGGGACAGAGAGAGCCAAAATGGTGAGGCTCAACTATGGGGGTTATGATAGGTCAAAAATCAAACCTATTTAGCATGAGGTTTCCATGGTGCTAATGTGCTATTTCACCTTGGATGGAAGTTATTCGGCTCTATATGGCCATCATTTTGTGATGCTCAATCACTTTCGCCACAGTAAGCTCATCTCTTTCCCATTCTATCTTTTGCTTTCTTTGGAAGAAGGGATTGTGAATTATAGAAAGAATCTGAGGAACCTTTTCTTACATGAGGGTTTAATGTTGCTTATCGTGGATCATATTAAGGTTAATTGTATTCTTGAAGCCCCCGGTCTTGTTAATTCTATGAATTCAAAGAAGAGGGAGAAGGGGAGAGGGAAATGCCAGATTGAGGAGGTGGTTGAGAGTGCAGGTACAGAAATTGAGGAGGAGTTCGATGCTTGGTCTGATGGTTACCACACAGACTTGGACTACACCCTCTCTTCTGGTGGGAAGAAATGTTCTACGAAAAAGGTGAAATCCTCCAACCCACGTGTTAAATGCAAAATTCAGGAGGCTTGTGATGATGAGGCTGAGGAGAGTAAAGGTAGTAGGAGGAAGGCTAAGAAACGAGATCGGTGTGCTCCAAGGATGTTGTGGAAAATATTCTGGAGGATTTAGGGGTTAATCAAGTTGGTGAGGTGGCAGATATTGGTAATAAGGACCTAGGTCATGGTGATGTTGTAGGGGCCCCTGCTGCTAGGAAAGTGAACAGTGTGGTGGATGTGGACAAGTCTCATGATGCATCAGCTTCTAAAGGTAAGGGTAATACAAAGGTTGATTTTCTTGAAGGTTTTCAAGATGAAGATCCCCCCATTAGTTCCCATAAGGGGAGGGGAGTATTCTAGGGTTCCATAGACTACACGTAGGCCTCTGGTCTAGTTAAGGAAGGGGCAGATATTTCTTTTAATTTGATTATGTGATTGGTTTAGGATGTTCAGGATGTCCATAACAAACATGACACGATTGCATGATGCAATATCTCTACTCTTAGAAGCCTAAATGAATAGGATTCCATCTTTAGTCTGGTTAAATTATTGAATTCTAGTGTGGGCCTGATGGTGGAGGACATGGCCAATTTAAAGAGATTATGGCCTGAGGATGTCATCATTGGAAAGGAACTTCCTACTAATGCGTAAAGACCTTGACACGATTATTAATCTTAGCAAGGATAAAATGGAATCCTCAGTTGAAGGGCTTGTGTTCCTGATAGAGAAGACGAGGGAGTGGACAGGAAGATCTTTGTTTAGTGAGCCAATGAACAAGGAGGTGGGAGAGGATGTTGATAAGGAGTTGCAGGTTGCGAAATTGGGCACGGGGTTGAGCATTCACACTCAAAGAAAAACCAATAAGTGCAAAATGGTGCAAAGGAAGGATGTGGAGGAGGTCATGGATATGCATGGCAGGGTGATCTCTAAGGATCTGGAAGCAGCCAAAATGCTTAAGGAACTTCTCTAAATGTTGCTTGTTTTGTTCTCTTTTTGTATGGTTTTGTTGTTTTGGCATTTCATTTTATGTTGATGGGGTGTTGATTGCTGGGTAATCAACTTGTTTTTTGGTGTTTGGTTGGGCAACCAATTTGCTTTATCTTTGTTTCCTTTGCTCTTTTTTGTACAAGGTTTCAAGGCCCCTTCAAAACTTGTTTATCGCTAATAAAAAATAATAAAAACTATGAAATATTTTAAACAAATTTTTTAAAAATTATTTCGCAGAAAATAATATTTATTTTTTTTAATAAAATTGTACCGACTAGTAATGATGGCAACCTGGGGGGCCATACAGCTCCCTGGGAAAAAAAAAATTCCTCAGCAGACAACTCCTTCGATTTGGATGAATTGACAGTCACTCTTAGGGTTTTTGGCCCTTCTGGACATGATGGCAGGGTCAAATTTGACATGCATCTACCTTTTGGATTTGGCAACTACTCCTCAGCTTCAAACCCTCATAGATTTTGCCTCGTATGTCCGATTTGGATGAAACAAAAGGAAAAATCAACTTTTTTGAACCTTCCGGACTCAATGGTGAGCTTAAATTTGCACCAACAAGCTCCAATTTGAACCTCCAATAAAGAGCCAAAAATGGAATCCCCCCAAATCTGGTATTTCTATCAAGTTTTTTAATTCTCTAGATCATCATACGATGCAAGAGAAGAGCATACTCAACTTTTCAAGATTTACCATCTCTCTTAAAAAAAAAGACTATCTAATGGCACCCAACCTGCTTTTATACCATGTTAGAATTGGCTATGGTTGCCAAGATCTTGAGGCCAAATGGAAAGCACAAAGAGAGAGAATAGAATGTGACAAGAATAAATTGTATTCTTATCAATATGATTCAATGATATGGAAAATATACTAGAAACCCCTTGGTTATATAGCCAAGGTGAGATACAAGATGTCATAGGATTATGACAAGTGTCTTAATCATATGACATGAGACAACTTATCACACTTACCTAGGTTCACATGTGTTACAATTCAAAATATAAGATAACAACTAATGACAACTAACACCTAGAAAGATTCCTTCCTAGGACCTAAGTAAACTTAACATGTGTAAATAAGTCCCCTAGAAATGAAATAACTACGTACAAGACTTTATTTACACCAACATAAATTTAACTATTTTTGGACAATCTTTTTTTCTGGTGCCCATCAAATTTATAGAGAAAACATGCATTTAGTCCTCTAAGAGCTTCCAACTCACATTGAGAGATTTTATCCTCAATAGAAAATTCTAAAATGTCTAGAATTTAAATTCCAATGTTAAATATTATTAAAACTTGAGCATTTATGTGTGGGAGAGAAGATCAAGTTTATTCAATCTGCAAAACTTCCCAAAGGATTTAGCAGATGAGGACATTTTTAATATTTAACCATCTTGGTACAAAGAAAAACATAATTTCTTCTTGAGAGGCTTAAGGTGAATAAGGAATGGCTTTAAACAAAGTTTTTCCAATGTTCTAGTAGTCTTTCTCAAGAACCCTTTTTTGCATCTTATTGGTTTTTAAGAAGATTAAAAACCCTTTTGAATCATCTTACAAAAAGAGAAATAAATCCCATTTTTTCCCCACATATTTAATAAACAATTATCAATGAACCTTTTTTTCGGAATATTATATTAATTATATAGATAATTATGTTTGTATTAATATATTGGTTTTTTTATTTTTTGGTCAGTAATAAGGTTTATTTTATTGAAATTTGAAAAGAACGGATTACAAAGTTGATTCCAATACAACTCCAAAGACAAACTCTACTAAGCCCCACCAAGTCCTACAAAAAGATCCAAAGAGCTACCCCCAAATCCAGATTTAAACCATCCCATACAAAGATTACAACTAACTTTTAAGTTTAAATTTAAAATCCCTAAGACCTTTTAACAGATCAAAAGTTTGAGTCTTGCTTTAGTCTAGGATCGTAGGACCGTTGCAAAATATTTCTTCTTCTCCTTCTTTTCTTTCTTACCTATGGTCGTTTTCCACCCATCCTCTACCCTTGCAGCCTCCTGCCAATCCAAAGATTAATCCCAAGGACTCCTCCAAGCTCCAATCCCATGACTATCTTGTTGATGTTGATCTTCGTCCTTCCGTTTTCTAGCATCCTTTGACTGAGGCCTCATGCCACTCTTCTTTTCCCTAACTGCTGGTGTTGCTGCCTCGGTTTTGAAGGTTGTTTCCTTAGCTACAACCAAATTCCCTTCTTGAGTTGGGACCATCTGAGCCTATTGTTGCTCCTCACTTCGAGCCTCCTGCAACAATGCCTTCTCAACCTGATTTGTCTCCTATGATGCTCAACTCTCCTCCTCAAAGTCTTTCAGTTGAGAGCTCTCTTGATTCACCTCCTATTTCTCCATTGTGTAGTGTTAGGTGGATGCATCTTTCCACCAAGAAACAATTTTTTTAGGTTTTTGTTTGGCACACTCTACTGCCAAGTGCCTCGTTTGATGGTAGATTTTACACCTAAATGGCACCCCTTCATAGTCCAGGGGTTGTACCCAACAACCCTTTGAATATTTTAACCGAATCTCCTTCGGGGGTACCCTAGACACCTTCATTTCTACCAAAATCCAAGCATAATTCGAGTGCAAAAGATTAAAACAATTTTCCTCCACCATTACAAAGTTTTCTAAAGAGTTCCCTATAGCCTCCAAGCATGCATCAAACCAGAACTGTACGGGGAGGTTAGGAAGTCTCACCCAAAGGGGAACCCTATCAAAAACTTATGTAGTTGAGTTAAAATTCGAATGCCATGGCTTTAACATTAACACATGTTTCTCTTCCCAATCCCAGTCATAATCACAGAAGATCTTATTTCTATCCTATTCTTTTTCAAAAACAACAATAAAGAAGCCTCTAGCCATTGTATAAATTTGAACATACCCTTCCAGCAGGGGCTTCCAGAAGTTTGAGATCCACTTGTGGAGATCAGGCAAGCTTGGCTAGAAACCCCTAAACCTCCCAATCATGCCCAACCCAAAAAATACTTTTTCATTGAAGGCCACTTATTTCTCCATCTCACCATCTATTTCCAAGGTGATTGAATCAAAACAAATAGGGGTAGCAGGGTCCCCTCCATTCCCCCCAATGAGTCTTCTACTTGAGTTTTTAGCTATCCTAAAGTGCCCTGATTTTTTTTCCTCAAGCCTCAACTTTTTACAGTCCTTGGAAGCTCTATCTTCACCAGGAAAGGCATCACCTTGCAGTATCTGAAACTGTCCTCCATCTTCAACGACAAACTCTCCACCACGATGCACTAGCATCTACTTTGTAGGATCCTTTTGGCTATCCCGTCCTATACTCCCATTGACGTCACCTCCGTTTGGATTAGAAACCCCAAGCACTCCCTGCGAAGCATTGCTTTGAAAACTCTGGCCTCCATTTTCAAAAGCAAAATCCCCAACACATTGCTCTAACGTCTATTTTGCACAATCCTTGTGGCTGTCCCGTCCTATGATAGCTTTGGCGCCCCCGGCCTAGTTTGCTTTGGACCCCTTATCACAACCTACACCTCCTGAAATGCAAATTGTAGGTAGCTCTCCCTTCTGGATTTGTCGCTTGGTTGAGTTTCCTCCACCCGCAGCAGGGTTGTCCCTATTAGGGATTTTTTCCTTTGACTCCTCATTTTGCGATCTTCTCGTGTCATTTTCAATGCTTCCCCTGCTCACACCTTCACTGTTAATGTCTCCATTCTACCGAGTCTCACCAAGCAATTCCTGTGAATGCCTTCCCTCATGGTTCAAACTAGGAGGAACCCCAGTTGTCGCAGCTTCCCACATTCGATCGTTAGCTCCCATAGCGTGGGTTTTTTTTATATATTGGCATTATTTTTATTATTAAATTTTAATTATTATTTAATTATTATTTTTACTAATATATTATTACTTTTTATTATTGTATTAATATTATTTTTATTATTAATATTATTTTCATCTTGTGCTACTTCTAAAATGATTCGCTCTACTTCAAAACCTGCACATCCTGTTTCCTTCAATAATGGCAGTCATGGCAAGGGTGCTAGTTGTTTGGAGATGAGCGTCAAAGGCACTAGGTCTCCATTGCTCGAAGGAAAATATTTACAATCTGAAGGCAGTTGAAACTTTAGAAAAGCATCAAATATCAGTGGTGATAGGGTTTGTAATGGTGGTGACACGAATGTTGGGTTGATTTCCCATGACCCACACCAAGATGTGGATAGGAATATGCGCCATGTTAAGGGTGCTATTGGGATTTCCTCGATGTGTGATTTTCCTTCATCTCTTTCACAAATTCATGTAAACCCTGGACTAAATTTCAAAGCAACGCTAGGTATAGAGGCCCGTATGGATGATGGGTGGGCAATACCTGCATCTTTTCCTACTTTGAGTGCTCTTCATTCTGATCCCCCTTCAACTCGTCCCTACTCATTGCAGAGTCCCCCTTTCATAATTCACCACTCAGATTCGATTCTAGAAATTAGTTTGGATGGTGTCGTGTGTGATAGAGAAGATTACTTACAAAACCATGCATTAATTTGTAATTTTTTTAAGGTTTGGCCGAAACTGTGTGATCTACAAACTTGGATAAGCACAAATTGGAAGGAATGCATGGAGGCAAAAATCAACATTTACCCCTACACCAAGGGTTCTTCATCCTAGAATTTGAATCTTTGGAAGACAAGGAATTAATTCTCAATATTGGCCCATGGCTTTTTCAAGGGGATTTTTTGTGCATCAACCCTTGGTTCCCATCCTTTGATACTTGAACAAAAACATTTTCTTCATTATTCCTTTAGGTAAGACTGCCTTACCTCCCTCTACAATTTTGGGAGATTGAGTGTTTGATAACTATTGCTAATGGGTGGCCCGTTAAGGGGCATGGTTGGGTTGATCCAGCTTCTAAGGAATTAGCGAAGGTTAATTGGGAAAAATTGATGGAGGGATGGTGGAAATTGAATTTTGATGGTGCTTCTAAAGGGAACCTTGGACCATCAAGGGTAGGCTTCATTGTTCGTGATTGGGAAGGGAATGTATTGGCCTTGGGGGTGAAGAAGTTGGAGGATGGGACAAATAATGTAGTTGAAGCTTTAGCAGCATGAACGACCATCAGACATGGCAAAAAATTGGGGGCCTCAAAAATTCACTTGGAAGGTGATTCTCTTATAATCATCTAGGCAATGATGAAGGGGAGTATTGATGCTTGGCACCTACATAATATAATTATTAAAATTAAAGAGGAATTAGCAACTTTTGATGATTTCTTTGTGAGTCATGTCAGGAGATCGAGAAATGGTGAAGTAGACATCTTGTTGAAGTGGGAATTAACATTTAAATAAATTGGTGAAATGTGAATCAAAGATTTAAGACAATTGGATTTAGAGGAGGCAGATTAATGTGGGGTGGCAAGTACATAGTAGTAAATGATAATGAATTATCGCAATTTTCAAAGAGGCCGAAGGAATGTTGTGAAATTGGGTAGTGGTGTTGAGCGTATGCCGTGCATTAATGGCTAGGAGTGGAGAGTTAGATTTAATTAAACTCTTCAAGCTCCCATTTCTCAATGCTTCTATTGAGTGTTGTGGTGGAGAACAAGAAGTGAAACAGTTTTTTTTGGGTGTTAGTCGGAGATGCAGTTTTGCAATGGAGGCAAATTTCACACTCTTGACGAAGAGACAACTTTGTTTATTTTTTGGCGAAGTTTCAGATAGGAGGTTGAAAGGAATGTTTTTATACAGTGATGAGAGGCTGGTGCAATGCGTGCAACTGATTCTGGGCAAAGGTTTTGACGCTCTAAGGCACATGTTTAACTCTAACATGGACATTTACTCTGTGATTATGGCATGGGGATTGGATTTTGGAGAGTCGGTGAAATCAGTGAAGGGAGTAATGGAATCCATTGTGCACAGGGACTTCTTGGAGGGCATGGACTCAATATTGGAGTGGGCCATTCTGAGTGATGGTCTGGACATTCATGAAGGGATTGAGTGTACTGAAAGTGAAGAGGTTGAGAGATGTATCACGTTTGTGAGGTGGCCAGAAGGGAGTCTCAAAGCTCACTAGAGAGAGGATTCCAGGCGTGGATGGGAAGCTTTGAAGCTTTTTGTGGAGTTGATGGCGATGGAAACGGTGATTGCATAGGCCCATGCAGAAGCTGAGCGTCTGGAGGGAAGAGAACTTTTTCCATGGAAGAGGAAGATGAAGAGTGTGGTAGAGGATGGTGCAGGTCTGGGTAGCTCAGCCTGAGCTCTTTAGTTTTTTTGTCATTTTGTAATGAAATCTATGATTATCTTGTGGAAAAATTTGTTGTATTTTGGGGGTTAATCCCTACGTAGGTTGTAGGGGTAGCTTGATTTTGATTGCAGGATGGTGGGTGTAGATAGAAGTTAATGTTGTGATTGTAAATATGAGGAGTTTTTTGAAGTTGAAATAGATGAACAGGGGTTTTAGAGTAAGGTGATCTAGGTGTTTGCTAATTTTTGAGAAATTGGGTTTATTCATAGATTTTTTTTGGGTGGTAAGGGGTTTTCATGGAAAACAAGATGATGTATTTTGACTTTAATATTCAATAAAATAAAAAATATTATTATTGAGCAAAAAAAAAACTATTGCTAATGGGCTCAGGAAGTATCACAACATTTCAAAGGAAACCATCAATTACAAAAACTCTACCTGTGCTCAATTATGTGTGGAATTCAATTTATCCAATGGCTTCCCAACAAAAATATCACTAAAGGTTGGAGATATATGCTAGAGATAACCTGTAGACTATGAAAAGATCACTTTCAAGTGCAAGAAGTGCTTCTCAACTTCCCATGTTACATCTCGATGCAATAAGTAAGATGGGTTTGAGCAAAGTAAAGATGTCCTAAATCAACCTACCTAGTGGATTGGTGTTGAGTCTAGCCACTATGTCATTGCACCAAATGTGAAATATGACTCTTCTACTTCACAAGGTCATGTAGGTGTGAATCCCGCTCCTTGTTCCCCTTCCTCAATAGATTCATAGGTTCTGGTTGTGGAGAGTTCGACAGGTTTTATTATAGTTGTTGGTGATGCCACTCTCTCTACTACTAAGATTTTAGGCTCAACACCATTGGAAAAGTCTAATCCATAGTCTTCAAATTCATTAATGTCTTCAACTGGACCTTCACATGGAGCTCTCACTAAGAAGGGAAATAGCATTGATTGGAATCCATCTCTCAAGATCGAACAAGAATGGACTGAGGTTAAGAGGAAGAAATCACCTTCTTCTAATCTCAAACACCCAATGATACTAAGATCAATAAAGCTTGGAGAGTAATTAAGGAATTTTGTGGTTTGATGCACATCAAATAAGGGTATTACTAGTTTTGTGCTATTGAAATGTCATATTTCATGCTAGGAGAGTAGATTTGGACAACACAATTTCGTGTTGCAACCCTGGTGGAAAAGACATGCATTTATTTTCTTTTTGGGATCTTATATTATGGGAGTTGCCCCCTGGCAATGCTTGCCTACCAAAAAAATATTATTTTATTATTCTATTATTATTTTTGCTAATATATTATTTTATTTTTATTATAATATTGTTATCTTGTTTTATGTTATCTTCACCTTTTTTTTATTATATTGTTATTATATTATTATTATCTTTTATTATCTTATCCTCATTTTTTATTTTAAGTACACAAACTTTCAAACCCCATTCTACCATTGATAGACGTCTTTGATGTAAAAAGTTTCTCCTTATAAATATTATATAGATATGAAGATAGAAATTTTAATTTTTAATTAAAAAATATTTTATTTTATGTATTATTTATTTTATTTTTATTCGAAGAATTATTTTTATTTTATTTTAAAATTATTTTATTGTATTTATTAAAGAATATTTTATTTAATTAAGAGTTATTTTATAGTTTTATTTTTTAAAATATATATTAGTTATGTTATAATTTTTATTATTACTTACTTTTACAAATGATTTTTGTAATCAAAATTTTAATGGTTATATATATATATATATATATATATATATATATATATATATATATATATATATATATATATATATATATATATATATATATATATATATATATGTTAGGTAAGTTAGGCATAAGGGAGTCGTACCCCATAAATTTTGAATTAAAACTTATAATGTGCATGCTCTTAAAATAGGGGTGCATAATGGCAGCCACATTGCTCAAATAAGTAAAATGATTGCTACAAAATTTCAACTTCTTACACAACACCCTTAACAGGGGTTGCTACAAGATTACACTTCCCTTCCATGTTTTCCTCTTTCCTTAATGATCTTAGTCATTTGATGACTTGATTTTGTATGGGAAGATTTCTTCCTCTTCATCTTCATCCGCACCTAATTAGAGTGAGGAGAGGAAAGAGGATAATTTATTCCTTTTGTGGGAGATTTCGACTATAATGTCAAAGAGTCCACAAACAAACCGATATTTTATTTATTCGTTAGATCACCCCCAATAAAGAGATCCACTAAGCCAAGATATTTTGTAAGTTCATTGTTATTAGAAGTTCAATGTGTTGCCCTTGAAGTTTTATCTTATAATTTAACAAGAGAGGAGAAATTCAGAATTGAGTTTACTAGAGGTGGATTCGGTGAAGGACTATTATTCATCTGTGAACTAGGTGGAATAACATAATGATGTGGTTCAACACCAATCCACCAAGTAGGTGTACTATGCAAAGTCAAAATTTCTTTTTTTGTAGCATTTTATTCTTGGAAATTGATTAGTAGAATGATTTGTTGAGAAGCACTTTCTACACTTGAAAATGATTCTTTCATAATTCACTAGTTACTTCCAATTTTTGTTACCAACTTTCAGGTAGATCTCAATTGGGAGACCCTTGGAAAGGTCCATCTCCACACATAAGCAAGTGTAGGTTGAACTTATGTAATTTATTGTTTCCTTTGAAGAACAATAGTACTTTCCCAGCCCATTGTCAATGGCTTGCAAACTCTCCAACTCCCAAAACTGAAGAGGGAGGTAGGCTAGACGTACCCATAGGAAGGAAAATGTGAAGAACTTTGTGTGAGGATCAAAGGATGCATACCATGGCTTCATGTAAATGAAATCCCCTTGGAAAACCCATGGACTATTTTTAAGCACCTTTTCTTTATCATCAAGGGATTCAAATTTGAGGATTAATAAGCCTTTGGCACAAGGATAGATATTGACCTCAACCTCCATATTGTCTTTCCAGTATGTTGTGATCCAACCATGGAGATCACACAATTTTGGACACATTTTCATAAATTTATAAATTAGTGTGTGATCTTGCAAGAAATCTTCTTTGTCATGGATGGTACCACCAATAAAAATTTATGGGATGTGTGTGGAGAGGTGAAAAGAGAGGGGGCATTGTGCCAAGCCTCACCCATTAGGGACAATGTCATCCATCTTTGAGTCTAGGGTGATGGATATTTGGGAATCCGAGTGTGGATAAGGTCAAAGACCCTTGACGCAGGGCATGTTTGTCATGCCAAATTGAACCCCAAACCATCTAAACACCTGTGAGTTGAAAAATGTCATGAGCCATGGTTACAATCTTTCCCAAACTGCAATTCAAAAGCCTTGGCGTCACCCTTCAGAGCCTCCATGAAATTCATTCGACTGGGATGCATTCTCAGGTCCTTATGCTAGGGAGCACATGCAAAATAGTCGCCCTCATCAAGGGATTCATCACCCCCGCCATATAGTCTGTTGTTAGAGGAAGGAGTGGATTTTGAAGTTTTTGTAGTACAGCACCTCATTGTGTCAATTTTACTATTACACCCCATTGTGTGTTTATCTATTTACTATTACTATGGTTGGTTAAAAATACTGAATAAATGAATGTGCTTGTATTTTTTATTAAAAAATGTGTGTTTGCACTTTGATTATATGTATTATGTGGAAAATGATGAATGGAAGTTAAGTTGATTAAATGTTATGAATGTTGATTAATTTGGTATTCTAATTATGCAATGGTTATATGAAAATGATTGTTTTGATGAACGACTAACTACTATTGCAATGTTCTAAGTTGAATGCAGATACAAGGATCAAGCCTCCAGAAGGGAAGGGAAGTATCACTTAGGAGAAATGATTGGTCAGGTAACCCTTAATGAAGCTTAACTAAGCTTTTTCACACTCACACATATAGAGTGGTCTAGTTGAGTCGTAGTTCGGGAAATTGGTAAGTTATCCCTTAGTTTTGTTTGTGGTTAAATTTGGGAAGGTTTATGATTTGCTGTCAATGTTCTTGTTGTGATATTGTTGAGTTTCCTTTGTACATGTGAATTCTTTCTTATATGTTTTTTGTTCAAATCGATGAGATATATATACATGAAATGTATATATATGTATACATATACATGTCAATGGTAAACCCATACACGTGAGTTAATACGTACATGAGTATACGTAGGTAGACATACCTACATATGCTCATGGACAGATTGCTCATGGGCATGAGAATATCAAATGGATAATAAGACATGTATATATATATATATATATATATATGTGTGTGTGTGTGTATGTATATATATATGTATACATACATCGTATGCATATATATTTATCGATGAGTTGGAAATAAGTACTATTTATTGTATAAGCGAATAGATATATAGATATATGTATATATACACATATACACACATATTGAGTATATCGATATATATATATATATATACATATGGCTTAATTTATTAAAATGGTAATATGGATATATGCATTCAAAATACCAAATGATATATGTATTTAATGTTGCGTGAGTTGATGTATATATATATTGTTATTGATAAAGCACTGATGATTCTATGAAATAAAGAGCACACTATGTATAAATGATAATGCAACATATTATACATGCTCCATGGCAGCGCTATAGTCCTTTAACGTGAATCGACCAACATACAAATACAACACATTATGTATGAAGACTCAGTCAAAAGTTATATGAGATATTTCAAGAGTATTTAAATGCTGACTTGGTCTAAGCACAACAAACACCAAAATGCACAATAGAAGTTATGGGCGGTGTCAAATATCAAAATTGTATTGTAGATAGAAGTCTAAACTATAATATTTTTCTAGCAACGAAAGACCAAGTAAACGGTAGAATAAGTCCTCTATAAGCTAGCAAATTTGGAGTCGATCTATTGATCTTTTACCTTTCCTTTCTAAAATGAATTATTGTTTTCTTTGTTTCAGTCAATTTGTTGTTGTTTTTTTTATGAGTATTGCTTTAAAATGCTGCCACCAAATTGGAGTTAATTGTTGATTCAAACCTTATAGCTGAGAAGTGTCAATGAGCATAGATTTTTTATAGGCAACTGTAGAGTCTAAGTTAATGTTTTGTAAACTTGGTGAAAGTCACTCAATTTAGAGGATTAACAAACTGAACAATCCACTTGGCATTGCTTAAGACTGTATTAGATTATCGACCAAGGAGCGTAAGCTTATGGTGGTGCAACAAGATATATGCCTTCATGGACTCAACTTACTCAAACTAACCTACTTAAGTTATTCTAGTTGTTGGAAACTCATAATAACTGTAAAATAGCGAAAGTACAATTGAACCTTAGTTGCTACGAGTACCTACAGTAATGACTGTAACTAAAATATTTCTAATGAAAGTAAACTGAAAACCTATTTAAGATTACTGTAATGTCTAAACTATTCTCTGGAGTGTTATTAACAATTATTCCATGCATGTTCCTAGGCATTCACTCATAATAAACAAGAAATAGAATTTATAAGTCATAAGTAATAGTAAACTAATAGTAACTACCAACATAAATAAATAATTGAAAGATGAAGTGGAGAACAATACCTTGAGTGTCCTGCTCAAGTAACTGTTCCCACTTAATTGAGCACAATCTAACTAGTAGATCTCACACATCTCATGAACTGAACTTTATTTATTGCATAAAGTAAAGTATTGCAAAAACTCTCACAAAATGGATTTAACCATTCTGTAGATTCATGTTTCAACTGGAAAATAACGGATAATAAAAACTTTGTAAGAACCAACTAACTAAACTACGGACTCGACCATTAGTTATATACAAGCTGAGAGAGTCTTTATTGAAAGTAACAACTAAAACCAAAATCATTAATTCCACTTCCAGATATCTAGAACGTGGTTTTAAGATATGGACTTATTCAATCTATAACTGAAAGAGAATCCTAAAAAGAACATAACTCTGGCAAATAGATTTCATTAAGTTATGCGTCCATCTGTCAAAGTTCTAAATCAAAGAAGACCTTTTCTTCAACATTTATTAACTATCATGACAACACATGCTCTATCTTCATGAATTCATTTGACCAATAACCACCATGTTCAACTATTTCTACAACATCCCCCATTCTGGTATTCAATGCTCTTTTGCTACGGGTTCATCCTGCAACAGTTGTGCATCATGGTTCCTCTTTTTGTTGTAAACAGGTTAGTTCCACATAATATGTACATAAAGATAACCATCAAATTAAAACATAACTTTCCATCAACATTTCCATGCACATATTCATATAAACCATTTAATGCTAATATATTAAACTATAATTCCATCATCATACTTTTAGGTCTTAGGTCTGCATAATAGATACAAAAAGGGATAATATAATATGGACTATAGTCAGGAAGTATGTTCAAAAGTATCTTAAAGTATGATAAAACTAATGGAAAATAAACTATTATTTGGACCTATCATTTCCCCCCAACTTAAATTTTTGCTTGTCCCCAAGCAAAAACACTAAGGATCTTGATTATTTTGCAAAGCGGTTTGCCTCAAGTCCATAATTGTGTTGGTGTGAATAAGTCTTGTACCTAGTTTATTCATTTACTAGGGACTTAAGGGACTTAATTCACATGTTAAGTTTACTTAGGATATTAGTTGTATCTTCTAGAAGTCTTAGTTGTCTTATCTAGACTTTACACTTTCCTAGGTAGTTATGAGCTAGTTGTCTCATGTGATAGGATTAAGACACTTTTCATGATCTTGTCTTATCCTATCTCTCATCCTTGCCTTTATAAGCAAGGCATCTCTAGCATATTTTGCATTGTATTTTATTGCATTGATCATATTGTATCATATTGCAATCCTTGTTTGGTGGAATAACATCTTCCATTGTTGCTTCTCTCTATCTCTTGTGGAGGTTATTTGGTGTTGTGGATTGAAGATCTTGGGTTGATCACTCCAACATGGTATCAGAGCTTTGAATCTGGCAATCCCCTTCCATTTTTTCATTAGAGAGTTTCCATCAATTTCTATTGTGATTTGAGTTTCTTGTATCCTATATTGCATGTATGCATTTTGGTGAGATCTGGTGATTGCAACACTTTTGGCTATAGTGGTAGTATTTTAGGTTGACCCATTGCGTCCAGGAGCTCGAGAAAGTTAGATTTGGCTTTCGTTTCACTCAATTTCATCACCATTTGCAACTTTGACAAAGAAGGGTTTGGAGCTCAGATCTGGTTAACAAATTTTTATAGGAGCATTTTGGGAAAATAAATAAAATTTTCCATTGCGTTCAGGTGGCTATTTCCAAGTTTTTTGATATATAATTTTCCTATATTTGGCAAAAGTTGAATTCGGGGCAAAAAAAAAAATTACCCGAAGGTCGTACAACACCCAGGTTGAAGGTACGCATCGTCGTCAGATTTTTTTTTTCTAAATTCAATTTCGGCATTTATTTGGCAGATATTTTGAAATTTTTCAAAAAAAAGTTTAAAAAAATTAAAATATATGTAAGCGCTTTTAAGCGCTTTACATTTAAAGTGTTTTTTTGAAAAAGTTGTCGGTGTTTTTTAATTTATCAACCGTAGACTTATTAAAGTCTATGGACTATTATCAAGCCGCCACCGAGTGGTTAATATAACCATCGTCTTCATACCACAGCGGTTAACTCACAACTGCCAACAGTTCGTGGAACTATCGGTGGGCGGTCAGGAGTGAAATTGTCAGGTGTTAGCCCAAACTGCCACCACTAACCGCCTATGTGACTAGGCCAAGTGTAAGCAGCTAGCTGTCTGCTAATCGTCAGAGTTTTTTGCCTCAAAAATGTGCGCGGTCATGTGGAGAACTAGGCACCAGCCCCCAAGGGCTTATTTTTTGTGCCCAGTTAGTCCTTCTTTTGCTCCTGGTTAGTCATGAAGTGCCTAAAATAGGCCTTTTTTTCAATTTTGCATAACTTTTTGCCACAGCGCCAGATTTTCAAAAACAAGATATCATCGGAAAGCTAGTTCGATGAACTTCGTAGCGGTGTAGGTGATTTTTCCAGATTTTGACATTTTTTGCAAGTTTTTTTAGCTTGAAGGTACAAGTGTATTTATTGCTTTGAATTGGCATAACTTTTGCAAACGAAGTCAAAATTTGGCAAACTTTTTTTTGAAATTGCTCAAAAAATCACAAAGAATTTGTTTGCAACCTCTACTTTCAGTTTTGGCAAGATCTTTTTTCTAAAAATTGTAAAAATCACCGTGTGTTATAAACGGTTGATTTGAGCTTGTCACTTGTACAAATTACAAAATTTCTTCATTGTAATTTGTTGGGGGGGTGAAAGGCACAATTTAAGTGCCACATTTTCTTCTTTCTTTTGGTGTTCATGGAGGATCTAAGGAAAATTGAACCACTCACTCCACACAATTATCATACATGGAAGCTAAAAATGACTCAATTGTTACAATCTAAGGGTCTATGGCCAATGTTAGATGCAGAACAACCTAAATTCACAAGGGATTATGAATTTTTTTTCCATAGATGTAAAATGGATGAAGCAAAAGGGCTCATTGGCTTACATGTATCAGATAACTTGTTGTTTCATATTTCGGAGTGTAAAACACCTAAGAATGTTTGGGATAAACTTGAAGAATTGTATGGTAAAACAAATCATTTTAGAGCCTTGCAACTTCAAGCAGATCTACAATCACTCTCTCCAGATGCATTTCCTTCAATTCAATATTTCCTTGCACAATTCAAGATGATCTTGTCATAGTTGAAAGGATGTGGGCATGATATATCTAGTGATGAATGTATCTTCTTGATTTTGTCTAAGTTAAAGGGCCCTTATCAAGTGTCTTCTTCTACTTTCTATTCTACAATGAATGCAATGGGGAAAGATTACAAAATGCCTACATTTGAGTTGTTTTGTGAGTGTCTTACTAGGGAGGATGCCAAGTTGATTCAGTTGGATGCACTACCTAGTTCTAAGAATCATGCTCTATTGGCTCAATCATCCAAGGGTAAAGGAAAGAATAAGAAGAAGCCCAAAGAAAAATCATCTTCAGGTAGTGATAATCCCTCCAAACCAAAGCCGATGAACAATCAGAAGTCCACTCCATCTCCTTCTTCTTCTACCTCTGGAGATTCTTCTTCCAAGTCCAAGAAAAAGAAAGGAGAACCTTGTTCATTCTGTGGCAAAACAGGGCATGATGCAACTCGTTGCTTTAAGAGATTGGGAGCCTTGGAGGAAGCTATGAAGAAGCACAACATTTTAGTGGCTAAGCCTTCTTCCATTGGCAAAGGTTAAGCTCTTTCAACACGGGCCATTCAATCATCTTCAGATAGTTGGATTCTTGATTCAGGTGCTTCACATCACATGACCAACTCACGTGATCTTCTTGATTCCATTGTTCACACTTCTAATTCTCAGATTGTAGTTGGGAACTCTTCATAGATTCTAGTTTTGGGGACAGGCTCTGTTTAGATGCTATATGGGTGCATTAAGGATGTTCTTCTTGTTCCTAGTATTTCAACGAATCTACTTTCCATATATCAGATTTGTCATTCTGGAGATGGGAAGATAGTTGAGTTTACTCCATAGAATGTGACTATCAGATAGTTGCAGGATCTTAAAAAGGTTGTTGCTACAAGGATAGATGATCATGAGAACCATTTGTATCAATTTGATGGCTTCGATTCTTCAATAGGTTCATGTTTTGTTGCTCATGTTGATTCGATGAGCAAGCTTTGGCATGAAAGATTTGGGCACTTGAACTATAGATATCTTTAGTAGATGCAAGCACATAACTTAGTGGTTGGTCTTCCTAAGATCACTTGCACAAATGGTGTTTGTCAAGGTTGTGTTCTTGGCAAGCAACATCAAAATCCTTTTCCCAAGGGTTAAGCTACATGTGCAACCACACCCCTTGATTTGGTCTGTAGTGATCTCATGTCATTCCCAACTCCATCTTTTTCAGGGGCTAAGTATGTGCTAACATTCATTGATGATTTTTCTCGCCGGACATGGGTCTATTTTATGAAGCTCAAGAGTGAAGTTCTCACCAAATTCAAGACCTTCAAAACATTTGTGGAGAAGCAGTCAGGTTTTTCTCTTTGACAGATACACAAATAATGGGGGGGAGTATGTCAATCAAGCATTTTAGAATTTTTGTAGTGAGCATGGTATTCTTCATTAGCACACAGTTCCTTACACTCCTCAACATAATGGTGTGGCAAAGAGAAATAACAAGACTCTCAGGGAAATGGCCAATTGTATGATTCAGTCTAGGTCCATGGCTCCAACATTTTGGGCCGAAGCTATCAATTGTGCCAACTATATTCAGAACTGTATGCCTCACAAGGCAGTGCAGAATATGACCCATGAGGAGGCTTGGTCTCATCGCAAGCCTAATGTATCCTTCTTCAGAGTATTTGGTAGTGAGGATTGGGCATTCATTCCAAATGGTTGGCATAAATCCATGGAGAAGAAGAGTCAGTGGTACATATTTGTTGGATATTATGAGGATGTGAAGGCATACAAATTGTTTGATCCTGGCACACGAGAGGTTCATTTTTGACGTGATGCTCAATTTGTTGAGACCTTCACCCAGTTAGATCCTCCTTTGACTTCTTCTTCATCAGAACCTACTCAATCTTCTCCAATTGATGATGCTTTACTAATTGAGGAAGATTTTGGTGATGGTCTTGATGCACCTCCTCCTCAATTAGCTACTAGGCCACAATGGACTTGAGTTACTCTTGAAGAGGTTGGTCCTCTTGTTGGTGATCCCACAGACACTCGCCACACTCATTCTCAGACTTCAGGAATCAGTCTTTTGAGTCATGCAGTTTCAGATGATCCTCAGAAGTTTTTAGATGCTTCAAGTATTCCAGAGTGGGATAGTGCTATGGTTGATTAATATTCTTCTTTAATGAAGAATCATACTTGGGATCTTGTGCCTCTTCCTAAGGGAAGAAAATTGGTTCAGTGCAAGTGGGTGTATCATACCAAGTATGCAATAGATGGTTCCATTGACAAGTACAAGGCTCATCTTGTTGCAAAGGGGTTCTCTCAAGTTGAAGGAATTGACTATTCTAAAACCTTTGCTCATGTTGCCAAGATGGATTCTATTTTCCTTGTCCTTGTTATAATTGCATCACAGGGATGTTCAGTGTTTTAGATGGATGTGAAGAGTGATTTATTGCATGGGGATCTTCATGAGGAGATCTATATGGAGCATACACTAGGTTTTGTGTAGGACTCTTCACTTGTTTGCAGGCTTCGACGTTCATTGTATGGTCTCAAACAGGCCCCTCGGGCTTGGTATGAGAAGATGGATAGTTTCTTGCTTACTTCTGGCTACATTTGTTGTCATTTTGATCCCACAATTTATACTCAAAGACATGGAGAGGATCTACTCATACTTGTGCTCTACGTGGATGACTTGATTCTCACAAGGAGTTCTACTTCCATGATTCAGAGTACACAACGAGCATTGATGGAGTGATTTGATATTATCGACCTTGGTCTTTTGCATTACTTCCTCAGCCTTTAGCTTCATCAAAATTATGAGGGGATCTTCATTTTCCAGCAGAAGTATGCTCTTGATTTGCTTCAGAGATTTGGCATGGCTGAATGCAAGCCTGCCCCTACTCCATTCCAATCAGGTGTTGTATTGTCTACCAGTTGCACTACTCCTATAGTTGATCCTACCTTGTATCGACAATTGGTTGGCAGTCTTTTGTACTTGACTCATAGTCGTCCTGATATTTCCTTTGTGGTTGGACTTGTCGCTCGCTTCTCACAGGAGCCTCGTGAGAGTCATTGGAAGGCCACCAAATTTTTCTTGAGATAGATTCAGGGCACTACTCATTTCAACATTCACTACACTTCAGGTGCATCTCAGATAGTGGGATTCACTGACTCAGATTGGGCTGGTGATGTCAATGATCGGAAGTCTACTTTTGGCTTTGTCTTTTTCGTTGGTTTTGGTCTGATTGCATGGTCATGCAAGAAGCATACTGCTATTGCATTATCATCGACAAAGGCTGAGTATTGAGGTGCAATGTTGGCTAGTCAAGAGGTTTTGTGGCTTCATCAGTTGATGACTAAGTTTGGATTCCCATCTACTTAGCCCACTACTCTTTGGTGTGACAATCAGAGTTTCATTCATATATCTCACAACCTAGTGGAGCATCAACATACTAAGCATATCAAGATCCACATGCACTTCATCAAGCAGCTCATCTAGGATGGTGTTCTCAACTTGGAGAATTTGCCTATAGATTAGCAGGTTGCAGACATCTTCACTAAACCTTTGGCATCGCCTCGTTATCTTCAGTTGCGATCAATGCTTGGGGTGAAGGAAGTTGTCCTTGGGGGGTCTTGAGGAGTCTTCCTTCATTAATTTTTCAGTTTCTTTTCTACTTTTTCTCTCTTTTGGAGAGGAGCTTTCTCCCACTAGGTTTTTCTCCTTTTCTCCGCTTATGAGAGTTTTTTTTTGTACATGGGAACCTCATCAGGCCTTGTTGTCAGGACCCATCTTTTGCATTTTGCATTGGTTTGTTCCTCTCTAAGTTTCACTTAAGGGGGGGTGTTGGTGTGAATAAGTCTTGTACCTAGTTTATTCCTTTACTAGGGACTTAGGGGACTTAATTCACATGTTAAGTTTACTTAGGATATTAGTTGTATCTTCTAGAAGTCTTAGTTATCTTATCTAGACTTTACACTTTCCTAGGTAGTTATGAGCTAGTTGTCTCATGTGATAGGATTAAGACACTTGTCATGATCTTGTCTTATCCTATCTCTCATCCTTACCTTTATAAGCAAGGCATCTCTAGCATATTTTGCATTGTATTGTATTGCATTGATCATATTGTATCATATTGCAATCCTTGTTTGGTGGAATAGCATCTTCCATTGTTGCTTCTCTCTATCTCTTGTGGAGGTTATTTGGTGTTGCAGATTGAAGATATTTTGTTGATCACTCCAACAAACTGTACTAACACCCTGATCCTGTTGTAGATAGAAACCTTGATATGATGAAAGTCTCCTCATTCTGATAGCTTCCTCCCTTTCCAATTCATCACCCTTATTTCTAGTCCAATGTGGAATTGTACAAAGGAGAATGGGTGGCTGGAATGTAAGGGGTATCCAATGAACTCCTTTGTTAATACTGATTTCCATGTATTTTTGGACCCTCTAGAGCATAGAAATAAAGTTATACATAGAATTTTGTTCCTTTTTTCTACAATTCAGGAGTTAGTTCATTCCACCAGTTTTGTACATACTTATAACATTATTGTACAATTCCTACAACTAGCATTTTCATCCTTTCATAGTCTTCTTTCCTAAGTTTCATTATTATATTACCAACTCCCTTATGCCCAAGAAGTCTTATCCACTCATCAATAATTGGTTTTGAATCCTTTTCCACTTTTCTCACTGAAAGTGCAATAGATTTTTCTTTTTTATTATACTCTTCCATGATTTCTCCTCTAAGTTGTTCATTCTTGTAATAAGAGGCAAGGGCTCTGACCTGAAGATACCAAACAAACATTAAGGGGTTCCATTCTATGTTATCATGAATCACATAATTGTGCAAATAAAATTCACACAATTGATCCTGGTCCTCTATTGTGGAAGTTTTGAAATTTTTAAGAAACTCATTTGGTTGACTCATAGCAGCTGACTGTTTACTAACCAATCTATTAAACTAGAAACAAAAATACCTCTCCTATAGAAATAATGCATAAGTTTTGGGTGGAGGCCTACATTTCACAATTTGTGCAAATTTATCTGCTACTTCTTCCAATCGGATTGATGACTTATTCAATTCCATATCCTTCTTTTCCAATTCTTGTATATATTTCTCCTTTTCGTTCTTCCATTTCCCTTTTTCTTCTTCAAATTCCTTGGTTACACTCCATAATTGGTAACCTAGAGAAAAAGTTGTGTGATAACCAGGAGTCTTAAGAGAAGGGGGCTTTTCACTTGGAACAACAAGTTCCTTATCCCCTATTTTAGCATTGGCCAATTGTGCTAGTAAATCCAACTTGGCACCATGACCATACAATTGCAATTTTTCCTCCATTTATTTTATTTTAACTTCTCTCTCTTTGTCCTTATGTTCATAATTTTTCACTAACTCCTCTAGATGTTTAATTCTTTCCATTGCTTCCTGGAGTTCTTTCCTTACATTCCTTTCTTTGAGATAAGCTTCTTCTCCACCTTCAAATTGTTCATTCTCTCCTTCATATTCACCATATGTGCGGCTATCTGGAGCTTCTCTCCTTAATTTTTTTGCAATAAATGGATCTTCTGACTTAGAATCAAAAGTCATTATTATACTCCTCCTTTTCACAGGTGCATTCATATCACCAAGGACATCCTTACCTAGCTCAGAATCATACTCCACAACTGTAACATTCTCCTACTGTTGTTCCTGGCGTTGATTTTCCTGGAGCTGTTCTATGTTTTCATTTTCTTTTTCCAGTTCCCCTATAACTTCCTTTGCATTATGTTGCTTCTTGATCTTACCAAAAATTTTGGGCATAAATATCTTTGTTGTAATTTTCTTCTTCTCTTTTTTAGCACCCTTCCTCTTTCCCTGAACAACCCTCTTCCCTTTTGGATCCTCTTCTTCTAGTTTAGAGGGTGTGGAAGTAGTGGACACACTACTTCTCTTCCTTTTAGACTTCTGCAACCTTGAAGAAGAAGGTAACTCTTCACTTTTAGATGACCCTAATTCTGGTTCTTTAGGTTTTGCATGTTCACTTTGGCTGTGGGTAGGTGAAGCCATAGGTGAATTGTGAGGGTTTTCACTTCCAGGCTCATTCTAGGGTTCATCTTGAATTCCCACATTTTTAGGCATTACTAGCAAACTATTGATATCATTACACTCATCAACCCTAAAATCTTCCCACCTTACTTGTGGGTATTGAATCCTCAGACTTCTTTTTATCAAAAGAGTAACCAAACAATGGTGAGAAAGAGAAGTATCAGATTGCCTCCTTTGATACTTTGAAGCCATTATTTTCAACAAGTGGTATAAGAATTTGGGTACATTGACTATCTTGTTATTCCTAAGATGATTTAATAACTTGAAATGGACAATATACAACATATTTTGCCTCCCATCACATGTAATATATCTAACAATATAAGAAGCACACCTTGCCCATAACCAGTGGAGAGACATTCTTTTCATACCCTGTGCTGAGGAGTCCAATACCTCCCCTCTTATGCAAATTTCTTTCTAAGCGATGACTGCATCAGCCCAAGCTGGAAATTTAGCTCTCGTCCTTGGTAATCCAATTACTTGAGCAATAGCAACTTTCGAAGCATCTACAAAAGTCCTTTTACCACAACTTCATCATACTGAAGAGTGTCTACAAATCTCCTTGTCAAATCATCACTAAACTTTGTCAACTTCAGGAAATAATCAATCCATCCAACTCTTGTAAATATAGGAAGAACAATTTCATCCTCCAGAATTTGTTGATGAGTTGTTGGTTCTCTCTTGATAACATCTCCTCCCATCTTAGTTCTCTTACTGCTCAGAATACCAAATCAACTCAAAAGCTCAACTCAGTTTCTGCCTACCACCCCCAACTTACTTATGAATTCAAAAACCTAAGCTTCTAGATGTATGCTTGCTACCACAAACTATAACCATAGTTCTCTCTTCAAATTTAGCTCAACCATAAACCAAACTAAGATTCTTTCAAATTTGACAAGGTTTCAATTTCTTAGGAATTACAAAAATGGCAGCGACGAAAATAGCAATAAAGACATAACTCAAGGCTTTGCATGTCATGATTAAATTAATTCAATTTGGGGTGGCTAATTTTGAAAAATGTGGCGAAAAGATAGTTTAAGCGTACTCCCCCAATGAAAGATGTGAAGTGACCTCACTTTGCGGTGGTGACTTGGAGGTGAAATAAACGTGAGTTGATGGAATTAAAGAATATAATATTTCACATGCGTGGAAATAAAATATAAGTGCATAAAAAGTTTAAAGAAGTTTTCATAATCATAATAGTTTACCTTAAGTACACTTGTGTGAAAATAACCTCCAATGGTGCGTGAAAACTAAAAGAATATATGATGCAATGGATTTGATGGTACAAATATTAAATACAAGGTAATGAATATCTTGGATGGTGAGTGGATATAGGTATATAGGTGTAAGCAGATGATGTGAATTTGAAAAGGTTGGAAATGTACATGGGTTGTAAAATAATTATGCCGCGAGATTTAGGTGGAATAGGTGGATATAATGGAAATGAGTGGTGATAACCTTGCAATAAATACGAAGCCAAATAAATAAAATATTATTTTCAGTCTTTTGAAGTGTGCTACGGGCTCCCACAATGTCAGGTCCCAAACATATCATAAATAGTTGGAAGCTACAGGTCCCTATGGCATCAGGTCCCTTTAGAATATGTTGAACAGGTCCCGTGTAAAGATAGTTGTAGTGTTATCATAACTGTGTAGTGTGTGCAAATTTATTGTGCCATGTGTGCATGTGATAAAGCATTGAAAATTAGGTCGAGACAACCTCAGGGGATGAGTTGTGTAACTCAACCACTAGGTTATCAGATGTGCTTGGGGTGTCCCTTAAAAATAGATGTAGGACTTAGGGATTTAGATTATGTCTCAGTCTCACTGTGAGCAACATATTTTTGTATGAGCAAAAGGATGAAATCATCATGCTGCATTGGATTCTTATATAACTTGAGTCTGTGTCCATTGACAAGAAGGGAGAAATAGACAACATCAATGGTATGCAATTGTACTGCTCCATTTGGATAAACCTTACTAATTTCATAAGGGCCTAGCCATCTAGACTGAAATTTTCCCTTGAAATCTCTATATCTTGAATCATACAACAAAGCCCAATCTCCTTCCTTAAATTCTTTTGTTTTGATAAACCTATCATGCCACTTTATGTGTTGTTGGTACATCACCTCTGTATGATGAATTGCTTCCATCCAGATTTCATCCAACCCATTCAAGGAGTGCAACCTTTCCTTTTATGCCTCTGTTAAATCCATGCCTAATTCCACTACTGTCCTGAGAGTTTTATATTCAAATTCTATAGGCAATACTATTGTTTTTCCATAAACTAGCGCATATGGAGTAAACCCTGTTGTTGTTTTCCATGCAATCCTATATGCCCAAACGACTTCTAGTAATCTAGATACCCAATATCTTTTATGTAGCTGCATTGTCTTGGTCAATATATTCTCAATCTCCCAATTGGTAACCTCAACCTGTCCATTAGCTTGATTGTGATATGGGGTAGAATTCTTGTGCCTGGTTTGATATTCTTCCATTAACTTTGCAATAAGATATGTTGTGAATTGTGGCCCTTGATCAGTCACTATTTCTTTTGGCACACCATGTCTAGTGAAGATGTCCTCATATAAAAACTTTGCAACATTTCCATCCTTGGCAAACTACAATGCTTTTACTTCAACCCACTTGGTTAAGTAATCAATGAATACCAATATATATTCTTTATTATTTGAACTAGGAGAGATAGGTCCAATAAAATCTATCCCCCATTTGTTGAAAGGAGCTAAAACCATTGGGGTTGTAATGGAATTTCATCAGATCTTGTAGGTCTACCCATCCTTTGGCAGCAATCACAAATTCTAGTATACTTAACAGAGTCCTTATGTAATGTTGACCAATAATATCCTATTGTCAAAATCTTAAAAGTTGTCCTTTTGGCTAAAAAATGTCCACCACAAGGTTCATCATGGCATGCTTTCATAATGTCAAACACTTCATCCTCCCGAATACACCTCCTCATAATATTATTTGGACCAGTGTAAAACAAAATTTAGAAATCCATGAATAAGGGAAGCATTTATGAACCAACTGCCTTTTCTCTCTTGGAGAAAAGTAACTTGGAATTTGTCCTAACACTAAATAGTTTGCTATGTCAGCATACCATGGTGTGAGCACATTTAGAGAAACTAAATGCTCATCAGGAAAATAATCATCAACAATTCCCTTTGTTGATTGAGTAGGCAATCCAAACAGGAAATAAACAACCACATTAGCCCTTCCAGGCTTGTCAACAATTGTTATGCCAAATTCTTGCAACAATAATAGCCAACTTACAAGTCTGCCACCTACCACTGGTTTGTTCATCAAGTACCTAATAGTTGTATGATTTGTATGTATGAACACCTGATAACTAGTGATATAATGCCTAAACTTATTAATAGCATAGGCAACTACAAGCATTTATTTTTCTATTACAGTGTAGTTCAATTTTCCTCCTTGTAGGTTCTTGCTAATATAATAGATTGCATATTCCTTAATTCCTTCTTTCTGCCCTAGGACTGCTCCAATGGAAAAGTCAGATACATCAATATGGATATGAAAGGGCAATGTCCAATTTGGCCCTCTGAGAATCGGTACATGTGTTAAAGCTTGCTTTAGTTTTTCAAATGAACTCTGACAACCTTTAGTCCAATCAAATTCAAAATCCTTTGTTAACAAAGTGAACAAAAGTGCAACAATCTTACTATAAATCACCTGTAGTAACTTGCATGTCCTAGGAAGCTTTTGACATCCTTTTTCTTATCTGGTACAGGTAGATTAGATATAATCTCAATTTTCTTTGGATCAACCTATTCCTTCACTGGATATAAAGTGTCCTAACCCAATGCCTTGTATCATCATCATGAAACACTTTTCATTCCTGAGAGATAAATTTTGTTCCTTGCACATTTTTAACACTTTTTCCAAGTTAATTAGGGCTTCCTCATAGCTTTCACCATAAGTGGTGAAATCGTCCATGTATATCTCCATGCAGTTATGTGCAAAATAAAAAAATATGTTGAGTACTACACGCTGAAAGGTAGCTAAAGCATTACACAAGCCAAAAGGTAGAATAAAATATGCATAAATTCCCCAAGGGTAGGTGAAGGTTGTCTTATCCTCATCTTTTGGTGCAATTTTTATTTGGTTGTAACCACTAAAACCATCAAGAAATGAAAAATATTTCTTTCCAGCCAAAGAATCAATAACCTGGTCAATAAATGGCAATGGAAAATGATCCTTCCTTGTAGCAGTATTTAATTCTCTGTAATCAACATAGACTCTCTATTTCCCTCCTTTCTTGGGAACTATAACCAATGGTGAAACTCAATCACTATCTTAAATTGGGTAAATAAAATCAGCATCTAAGAGCTTTTGAAGTTCAACTTTTACAATATCCCTTAAAGTTGGATTCATGCGCCTTTGAGGCTATCTGATTAGTCTGTAACCTTCATTAATGTAAATCCTATGCATGTAGAGATCAAGATCAATACCTCTCATATCATGATAGTCCCATGCATATGCAACTGAGTGTGCCTATAGCATTGCTTGCAGAGAGTTATGTTGTGCTTTAGTCAAGGCGTTATTAATATTCAACATCCTACCTAGCATAATTTTCAATTCCTTTGATAACTCTTGAACTAATGAGAGACCAAGGCTTGGTATAATTGGAAAACATTGTTGAGGAAGTAGTAAATGAAATAATTGAGATATCTATTTAGTAGAATCAGTAGGTAAAATACTTTGCAAGGGGTCTTGGAGACATATAAGAAAATCTTGTTGTTGAGAGCTCCTTCCACAATCATTTTGTATAAAATGAGTGATAAGCTCATCTTCATCTTGGTCATCCAATAAAGGGTTGCACTCAATAGTCATCAATGTCTGAAGAGAGTAACTATCTTCCTCTTCTTCATTCAAATTGGGCCAAATAGAATGCTCTGTATTTGCATATGGCTGAGTAGGTGGATAAAGAACCAAGTTCTTTGTTATTGTTCCATTGGATATGATCATCTTACTAGATCTATATCCTATGAAGGCATCAACTTTTGCTAACCAAGGCCTGCCTAGGATGAGTGGGTAACCTACAAGATTAACTTTAGGTTGCAATACTATGAAGTCAACTGGGTATTGCCATTAATCCAATGCAATGACTATATCTTCAATAACTCCTTTGAGTTTTACCATAGATCTATCAGCTAATAGTTTGGGTAGGCCTGAGGTTGATCAACTAAAGCAATTGCATTATTTCTTTTGCCATTACATTAATAGTTGCTCCCAAGTCTATCAAAGTGTTCTTAATGAGAGTCCCATTGATCTTGACGTCCACAACTAGACTAATAGGGTCAGTATACTTAGGGACTGTAATATTTCCTAACATAATATCTGCAAGATTCCCCAAAACATGAGTTGTTTGTGGATATTTCTTCTTTTTGCTTGGTTTCTTAAGACAAAGATCTCACATTGTCTTAGTGTAGATGGGAATATCTTTGATAGCTTGGATAAGTGGAATTTTGATGTTAACATCTTTCAACTACCCTAAAAGGTCAGTCTCAACTTGTGTGTAATACTTTTGCAGAGCTAGACATTCAAGAAATGGTGGCTTAAGATTTGAAGTAGTTTGGGGTACCTGGTTTTGCTCAAGCTCCAAAGGTGGTTTATCAAAAGCCTCAACTATAGGTTCTTCATCCCCCACTTCTATAATTTGGGGAGATGAAGGCCCATCAAGTTGCTTTCCTGATCTGAGGTGGATATCACTCACCTCTACCCCATAAGTGGGGTACTGCATAACTTCATTAGTATAAGCCTGCTAAATAGGCTTAGTGCTAGGGTTAGGTGCATGTTGGCAGGTATTTGTGATGGTTTAGGTGGCTATAGTTGAGGATTTGATGGAGGCATCAAATCTTGTTGTTGTGGTGGAAGTAGTGGTAGCATAGGCTGTTGATAATTCATATTAGGTTGCTGCCATTATTGGCCTTTCTGCCATTGAGGTTGCCATTGATTATGTTGATTTGACCATTATGGATTATAATTAGAGCTCTAAAATTTTTGTTGTGGCCATGAGTTTGGTTGTTGGTTCCAATTTGGTTGGAATTGTGGCCATTGTCGAGGATTCTGTCACTGGTTTTGGTTTAATTGCCAGGGCTGAGTGTTCCAAGCAGAAAATTTTTGATTGCTAGAAGGGAAAGATGGATTAAAGCTAAGGGGGTATGGTGACATACCTTGTCTCTGCTACCACAAAAATTTGTCCACCATCTCCTTCCATTAGTTGGAAGTCTGGTTTTTCAACCTTTTCTTGCTAGATACTGGCCACTCTTTTACACTTACAATTGACTTTCCTCTGTCTACAATTAGGACACTACTCAGTGAGCATGGATTTCGCTTCCTCCTACTTCTTCTTGATATGGAGTGTGTCCAGCTGTGTTTCTAGATGACTTATTATGTCCTACGTCATGTTGGACAATAAATTGCCTATTTCAACCTTAGAAACCCCATTAGAGGACTTACTTGTTATGGATGACCTCTCCCCTCTTGGCTTCCTAGAAAGAGTCCTAGAATAATTCCTACAGACTTTCAAAATTTCTTCAAATGGTCCTTTGGAAATATCCCCTCCCCCAATAAGGTTGAGGGCGTCCATACTGTCTTCATTAATCCCCTTTAAAAATACCAACTTAAGGGATTCCTCTGACAATTTATGTTGGAGGTTTTTCTTCAAAGCAAACTAAAACCTCTCAAGATAATCTTGTAGTGGCTCATCCTCCTTTTGAGACATTGAGAAAATGTCATCTCTTCTTTGGTCTAATCCTTTGCAATAGTCCTTGTACTTCTCCAAGAACTTTGTCTTTATAGTTTCCCAATCTGGGACAACATCTCTACCAAGCCCCATAAACCATATGAGGGTAGCATCCTTTAGAGTAGCCGGAAAGAGCTTGAGTCGGTGTACATCAATAGTGTAATCATAACTTCTACACAGAACATCAAACTAAAAGAGGAAAGTATCTAGGTCCTTTGTTACCAAGCCATAAAATACCGGTAATGCTGATGGCGGTATATTCTTCAGCACAATGGCTCTAGCTTGATCAGTAATAGGGAACTCAAAGGTTCCATGTTTTAGTTCATCTGTTGTTTTGTCGGAAGGTCCCTTATGTAGCTGTGGAAGATGATGATGAAGATGGAAGGGTAGTGTCTACTCTTTCAACAATCTCCTCATTAATTTCAGCAAAACCACCAGTATCTTCTCTATCTTGAATGTTTGAAGAGATGAATCTTCCTTGGTTATCTCTCTACCTCTGTATATGGTAAATTTAACTTTGTATGGCCATAGCCTTGCACAATGTTCGTAGCTTGATGTTGAAAAGGTAATTTCTAACAATCCTAATACTTAAGAAGGGTATTTTAACTATGAACTGCAAAATTGGGTCTACGAAGTTAGCACCATCCATGACAACAACGCCAAAAATGTAGAGTCTAAGTTAATATTTTGTAAACTTGGTGAAAGTCACTCAATTCAGAGGATTAAAAAATTGAACATTCCACTTGACACTACTTAAGACTACATTAGATTATCGACCAAGGAGCATAAGCTTATGATAGTGCAACAAGATATATGCCTTCATGGACTCAACTTACTCAAACTAGCCTACTTAAGTTATTCAAGTTGCTGGAAACTCATAAAAACTATAAAAAAATGAAAGTAAAATTGAACCTTAGTTGCTACGAGTACCTACAGTAATGACTGTAACTGAACTATTTCTAATGAAAGTAAATTGGAAACCTATTTAAGATTACTGCAATGTCTAAACTATTCTTCAGATTATTATTAACATTATTAACAATTATTCCATGCATGTTCCTAGGCATTCACTCGTAATAAACAAGAAATAGAATCTATAATTCATAAGTAACAGTAAACTAATATTAACTATCGACATAAATAAATAATTGAAAGATGAAGTGGAGAACAATACCCTGAGTGGCTTGCTCAAGTAACTGTTCCCACTTAATTGAGCACAATCTAGCTAGTAGATCTCACATATCTCATGAACTAAACTTCATTTATTGCATAAAGTAAAGTATTACAAAATCTCTCACAAACTGGATTTAACCATTCTATAGATTCATTTTTCAACTAGAAAATAACAGATAATACAAACTTTGTAAGAACCAACTAACTAAACTACGAACTCGACCATCAGTTATATACAAGTTGAGGGAGTCTTTATTGAAAGTAACAACTAAAACCGAAATCATTAATTCCACTTCCAAATATCTAGAACGTGGTTTTAAGATTTGGACTTATTCAATCTATAACTGAAAGAGAATCCTAAAAAGAACAGAACTCTGGCAAACATATTTCATTAAGTTATGCGTCCATTTTTCAAACTTCTAAATCAAAGAATATCTCTTCTTCAACGTTTATTAATTGTCATGACAACACGTGCTCTATCTTCATGAATTCCTTTGACCAATAACCACCACATTCAACTATTTTTGCAACATCCCCCGTTTTGGTATTCAGTGCTCCTTTTGCTACGGGTTCATCCCACAACAACTATGCATCATGGTTCCTCTTTTTGCTGCAAACAGGTTAGTTCCACAGAATATGTACATAAAGATAACCATCAGATTAAAATATAACTTTCCATCAACATTTCCATGCACATATTCATATAAACCACTTAATGCTAATATATTAAACTATAATTCCATCATCATGCTTTTAGGTCTTAGGTCTGTATAATAGATACAAAAGGGGATAATATAATATGGACTATAGTTAGGAAGTATGTTCAAAAGTATCTTAAAGTCTAATAAAACCAACAGAAAATAAACTATTATTTGGACCTATCAGCAACTAAGTCTCATATTTCTGTATAAATAGGGGTGAAGGTTACTTCATTTGGGACGCATTATTATTCACTTGCATGCTGTTGTTTTTAGTCTGAGTTATTCTTGTGTGAGTTGATAGTTGTTTGTGAGGAGAATTAAGTGAGATATTGTGAGTATTTTTGTATGTGGTTTAGAAAATTACCGAAGAGTTTTGGAGTGGATTGAGCTTGGAAGTCAGTTTATTTCATTTGGGAATAATGTTTAATAGGCATGTTATTCTACCCTCTTAAATTTTATATGTTTTTGAAAAGATTGAATGTTGTGGATGTTTTGCGTGGAAAGTGCATTGAATTGCTAGATTAGGTAAATAATATGTTTTAAAGGAATCTTATTATATTTTACATTTTATGAACCTTACTTGAGTGTTTGTACATACTCCATATTAAGGAGTGATTGTGTTCTTGGTATTATATGCTAGGGAAAGATGAAGTTTAGAATAGCTTACGTTGCTTTCGTTTCATATTATTATGTATCCGAACTATAGAGAGTTCATTGATTACCATCGATCCAATGAAGGATGTAGCTATGTGTTGTGTTTACTTAGTAGGAATGTTATAATCATAGGTTGGTCCTGGGGTTAATGATTACCCAACGGAGGCAATTTCCTATGTGTAGTTTATTATAAAAGAGATAGGTTGTTCCTAGTGTTAAGGATTACCCAATAGAGGGAATTGCCTATGCATAGTACATGAATGGTAATTAAACAAATCAAGCTAGGATAGTGCATAAATAGATGACTTTTTATATGAAACTTTGGCCAAAATAGTGTAAGTAGCCACTGTTTACACTGTGAGTTCACTGTGTCTAGTATAGACAATTTCTAGTTCAAGATTTTCATACTTGTAGTTGTAGCTACCGTATGATTAGGTTCTAGAATTGTAGGGCACAACACTAAGCTTAGTGAGGCTATTTGTTATGGGGTTTTACCAACCAATCTCTTCATTGAAGGGTAGGGCCATCTTTCCATATGTGGCAAATGTGTAAGGGACCGCACTTGAGTTTGTAGTTGGCAGAAAAGCGCTTGAGTGATGCTTCTCCTTATTAGTTGGTAGTCGAGATTTGCAGGGGATTTCCTGGGCCATTTGTTACTAGTGCTATTGAAGCTCAAGAAGCTGTGTATGTTTTCTTATATCCATTTCTATGGAAGTTGTAAAGAAAGAAATATTATCTTGAAATTTTATTGTTTTGGAAAGATTATAACATTCAATTATAATGAAAATGGAAAGTTTGGTATACGTGTTATTTCAAATGTGCATATAGACTTTGAAATAGAAGAATTTTTTTTATTGATATGAGTTTTGAACATAGTTATTTACTTGAGGTTAAAATTTAGTGAATTTCCCTCCGTTGAACAATCAACATGTTACATTTACCGTGGTCAAAGATATTATTTATTAGAATATTTATTAATATATATTTATGTATGCTACTAATAGTTATTAATATTAATTATATTATTAATATATTTTAATTTATAATTAATTTTTAGAGTTTAGAGTTTACATAATTTTTATTTTTTTTAATGATTTCAAATAAATTTTGGCTATACATTAATCTATGTGTTGTAATTTATCTTTTTTAAATATAACACAAACTTTTAATTAAAAGTATTTTTAAATGTACTATTGACAATATGATTAGTTGCGGAGTTTTACATTATTGTAATACTCATATTATTTAAGATAAATAATAATATTTATAATACTATTCTACATTTTAAACAATAAAAAATAAAATACCAAAAAAATTAAAGTAATTTCTGTTAGAATTTATTACTTGACATAAATAGTTAAATAAATAAATTAACATGCTATTGTTAATTTAATAAATAAATTTGGCTTTGGAAGTTATATTCCTGTAATTAGTTTCATACGGGAATAATGGACTTATAAAGCCAATACTATGTAATAGATTTTTGTGTAATGTGAATGACTGCATTTTAATTTGAGAGCAATTTGATTTTTTCTCTCATTTCAATATGGTATCAGAGCGAGTTTCTTCTTGGACCTCTCTCTGATCACTCTCCATTCATTTGTTTATTTATCACAGCGGTGTTTACAATGGTATTGCAGTGAAGACCATGTGCAAATGCTATTGTTTTCTACCATTCTTGCATTTGTCAAAAGGTGAGCAATGTAGACCATGTGCAAAACCCTTTTTGACTCCATCATTCATCTGCATTTCTTCTCTTTCTCTCCACCGTGTTCATTCTTGCCATTGTTTAACACTTAACTTTGTTCATTGTTGTCATTTCAATAGAGGAAGCCTTAGTTTAAATATTAATTTAAAAAAAAATATATAGGGGAAGTTGAATGGGTTGTGCCTACTTGATTTGGCATTTGAATTTGCAAACAATGGGCTGCGTGGGGCTGAGAGGAGGAGAGAGTGCACAGGGAAAGGAGTGGAAGCTGTAAAGAGGAAAGGTAATGATAACATATGCCTAGGTTGTGCATGAAACAATTTTCAAATGAATTTTGTTTGAAAAGATAAGAGAAGAGGGCACGTTGCACCAAGCGAATAAGGTGACTAACAAGGTGTTCTAAAAAGAGGTGTTTAGGGCACAATTTTTGTTGTGAGTTTTTTTTTTCCTTTTATTTCTGAAAAATAAAGGTGTGGGGAATATTGGAGATATAAGTATTTTCAAGAATGCATTTTATTGAACACAAAAATTATAAATTAAGCCTTTATGAAAAGTTTGATGGAAATTATTTTCACAGTTGGCAAATACAAATACAGTTGTTGTTAATTGAAAGAGATCTCTGGGAAATTGTTGATGGTATAGTGACAAAGCCAATAGATGCATATGAACTTCAAAAATGGAAGGTAAAAGATAAGAAAGCATTGGCTATAATTGGTCTTGGTTTATCTAAACCTTATTTACATCATGTAGATTTAAAAAATCTTCTAAGGACATCTGGGAAACATTGAATACTTTGTTTGGATCAAAAGCTGATAGTGTATAAATAACTATAAAACAAAAGTTGTATGTATTGAAAATGAAAGAAGGTGAAGATATAGTGTCTCACATCAGTAAATTTCGTTCCTTGATGAATCAGTTGGTTGGTATAAATGAAGAAATAAAGGAAAATGATGCAAAAGCCATACTTTTCAATAGTATGCCAAATAGTATGACTCACAAGGTATTCACCTTAATCAAAATCAATCCAAGTCTAGAAAGTATTATATCCACATTTCTTGATGAAAGAAACAAACATGTTTCAGAAGAAGAAGTTGCATTGACTGCACAAAACAAGGCTAGTACTTCTTACAAAAAATCAAAACATATGACAAAGTTCAAACATGCAAGTGGCACATGTTTCTATTGTAAAAAGATAGGACACGTAGTACTGAATTGCAAATAGAGAGCATGGGATCTTCTTAATGGAAAGTTGCAAGATAACGCTTTGATAATTGAAGGAAAGGACCACATTTCAAGTGATGAAGAATATTTGTACTAATTTCTAGTTTTTCTCTATGTCAGTATTAAGGGGGGATGTTAGAATTTAGTACTTGACATAAATAGTTAAATAAATAAATTAACATGTTATTGTTAATTTAATAAATAAATTTGGTTTTGGAAGTTATATTCCCGTAATTAGTTTAATACAGGAATAATGGCCTTATAAAGCCAATACTATGTAATAGATTTTTGTGTAATGTGAATGATTGAATTTTAATTTGAGAGCAATCTTATTTTTTCTCTCTCATTTCAATAATTTTCAAATCTTAGATGGATGTAAATGGACCCATTCCCAAAGGAAAATGATCATTACAATGTAGTAGAGTGACACTTCATAAGGTGCCATTTTTCCCTCTCAAAATTCTTATTGTGTTACTACATATAGATGATAAATTTTAAAGTTAAATGTTAAAGTGTATATTTCATGGTATGAGACATCTTACATATAGACATGGGATGTATTGCAATGAATGTCTAATAGAATAGATAAATTAGCAAGTGATAGGAGAAATAATAATCCTCCTACTTCTACAAACTTTGAAACCCTTTTTCAATAGCAATGGAAATTTAAATTTCAATGTCAATCAAAAGTATATGCATGAGTGACTTACATTTAAAAAACAATCTCAAAACATTGTCAACTTTCTCCCAGAGCCACCCTTCAAACCTATCTTCAAATTTCTTCACTTTATATAGAAATTTGATTCAAAGGTGTCTTCAAACTCAAGAATGAAGGTCCTTTATTTTTTTTCTCAAAACCTTGTAGTGTGGCCTTGAATGTTGACCTAAGGTAATTGTAATGACCATTGGTGCTTTTCTTCATTAGTTTAGGGCTTGTCTATTCTAATGTAACAAGAGACGCATTGCGTCCGATTCTTGCCGGTAGGATTTTTGAGTTGTTGTTTGTTTGATAATTGCTTAACATAGTGGTAATAATTGCATATACTAAGAAATATATATCAATGTAAATGCATAGCAAAGTGAAGAATTTAGATATTAAAGTAGATATATATATCAATGTAATTGCATAGCAATTTTCATAGAAAACTAGAAATAAGTATGAGTGTAAATGCATAGAAAAGTCAAGAATATGCATTTTTCTGTCTATAGACCACTATGGTCAATATATTACAAATGGTAGTAGATAATTATATTATTGTTTGTTGTAGTCATTAATTGTGAAATGAAAATCCTATAACATATAGAACTATTGCATATTTATTGTGCTTATTCAAGATGTCCCAGTTTTTCTCCTTGCTGAAGATGACGACCCAAGTATTTTTTGACATTGCTTTCTGCACAAAAATGTTTCAAGGTGGTTATAAGGACATTGTTTGTTGTTTTATGTGATAATCCTTCAATAGATAATGTAGTATAGACATTGAATTTTTAAATGAAGCTAAGTGTTTGTGAACTACAAGCGTACCTGGATATCAGATCTATATATCATTCTTCAATACATTGTGCATCGGTTATGAGGTTGTTTGGATTCAGTTTGAAATGTCCTTTTTTGGAGAAGTCTCTTAGGATGAAGACAATTGATGATTTGTCATCAATGTATTCTTCATAGGAAATATTCAGTAATTCGGGAAGCAAGAGTTGGATAACAGATCTATCCATTGCACATTCCATTGTTTTCTTTCTATCACTTGTCACAATGACTTTCAAGTAGTGAGAGTAGATATATGGAACTTGTTGTTTACATTTAATACAAAAAGCAGTTTGTTCTTGTAGTTCTCCATATGTATCAAATTTGTAGTTGCAATTAAGACAAAAAGCCTGAAATGGATTTGAAAATGCATTGGCTATTCTTATTGTTCCATGAATCTGCAAAATATAACGAATATGTATATTATGTATTTTTAAATAATTTTCTAATAGTCTATAATTTCATAGGTGCAAATGTGCTTGTGTTACATGTTCAATACACAAAATTGTTTACATAATCAAAGGGCTTACTTACCTCAATTGTTGAATGCAACAAATTGTTGAGATACTCGGAGGCCCTTTTGTTGTTCAATTTGCTGATGTATGTTGATTGAGTTGTTTGTAGAGTGTTGTATTTTGATTCTCGCCTCTTTACAATGTTCCTCAACAACATGATTGGATATTGTTGAAGGTGTATTTGTTCTTCCATTGAAGAGAAATGATGTTCCAAACTCTCATGTATTTGTACCTATATTGTGGGTGCATGTTTTTATTTGAAAATTTATCTTTAGTTAAAAACTCTGGTAAACAGTAATTGATGCAAATTACAATGAAATAATGAATTAGAGGAATATGTATACCTGTGCTTTATCCATTTCTGAATGGCCATCTTTTATTTCAACAACAAATTGGAAAGAAGTTCTTTTTGTGCCCACCACAAGTGCCCCTACAGATCCAATTGCATAGTTTTCTTCACTTGTAAGAAGTTGTCTAATTGTGCTGGTTGGTATGAATTTGTATTCATCATGCATGCGCGGTATGACTTCGACTGTTGTTGTGTTTGTGAAAATCAAGATGCAGTCACAATCACCTCTATCATAGTCTGTCTTTGGTGCAATTTGGAAATTTGTAATGCATATAGCTGTTGCAGGAACTATTTTTGATTCATGTTGTTTTACAAGGAGACCAATTATATTGATAGTAATTGTCATTTCACCTTTTTCATCAGTTAAATCTGCACGAAGAACTTCTTTTGTATTGTTTTGTTTGTCAAGAGTTGTTTTGTAGACCACAATTACATCTCCTTCAAATATATTTCCTCCCTTGTGCGAGTGAAGTTCTTCAATTGATACTGTATTTTTCTTCTTGCTTTTGGATCTGCAATGTTCACATCAATTAAATTTATTGTTTTCAAGAGTAATTTTGATAGTATAATTGAACATAAACAATGTTTTTCACCTTTTTGATATTTGTTGCATGGTTTTCTGGCTTGTTTCGACTCTCTTGCTTGACTCCATTGTTACCTACAAGAAATACTGATAATGTTAATATTTTTAAAAAGATACTAAGTGGATTTGAATTTGTCATTTGTTTCAATCTTTATATAAATTGGATTATGATCACTCCAATATGCTTCTGATTTGTAAATAGAACATGGTTTTGTGTTTATATTACAACAAATATGATCAATCAGTGGTTTGTTGACATGGTTTAATTTATATAACATAAAATTCATTTTTGAATTGTGCATGTGATTTGATAGCAAATTCTTTTGTCCATTATCGCTTCTACTATTATCGCTTGTTGTGTCCTTTGCACTATCAAGTCGTAGAATTTCAATTCAGTCTCTGTTTATCTCAACATTCTCCATTTTGTATAATTTTCTGTTTGATAATTGATCCAATGCTTTCATTATCATATCTGCACGTATCATTCCTATTTGGTATGCATTTTTATACTGCAGGCATCCTTTAAGTGCAACAACTATTGTCGATGTTTCATTTCTTGAACGTGGTAATGCTTGTTGTATAATATTAGAGTTAACTGGTACATTTATAATACACCCAGCCAAACCTAATTGTGAATTTTTCTATCCTTATTGGCAAATTTGCGCAAATGCAATTCTAAGGGACACTAGTCGTTCTTCTAGTTGTGTCAGCATTGACACATATCCTAATGAATTATTTGTTCGGATGTAATCTGGAGTTGCATTTTTTGGTAATTTACATTGTTTCAACGATGCTTTGCATTTGGAACAAATATACTTTGTTGTTGTCATTTGTTTATTTGTGGATAAGTTGTAATACATTTGCATTTCTTTGTCTTCCAAAGTTGTGATGTCCTTTTTAAAATGCAACATGTGACAAATTGAACATACATATCTAGGTCTATCTTCAATTTTTTTTTTGAACAATTGAATGGCTAATTTTGAATTTCCTTTTTCCGACTTTGTACATATTGCAATATTTTTTGAATCTATTTGTTTTTTGTTTTTCGTAGTGAGTTGACTATATATCGTTGAATATTTTTCATTTGGTTGACTTCAATTTTGTTATTTTTGTTGGTATTTCTAATTAGTTTTTTAATTTGACAAAGTGATGCAGTTGAATTGATATTATTGTACTTAAATGTATTAGTTCTATATAGACCCTCAATTCTTAGTGCATTGTCAATATTATCTACTTGAGAGCAATTTGATAGTCTATAATTTTCTACATCTACTATTTGTTTTGCTTGTTGTTGTCTATTGTCTATTTTTCTCTTCATTTTAGTGTTATTGTGGTAAAAGTAGTGTATAAATCTACTAATCTCTCTTCCAATCCTAGAATATGATTACATGAAAAATGTTTTTTGCTCATATTCATTTCTATTGGACTTCGTAGTAAGTAGTTGTTGCCACATGACTAATTTACTTTTGCAAGATGATGTAATGAGTAAATTAAATATCTTTGATATAACTATTGAATGTAAATAACAAAATTGAAATCTATAAATTGGATTATTGACACATGTATATTTTTAGACTATTTCTAATTCTAATTTATGAATTTGGTAAAGGTTGTATTAAATTCACATTGCATATTTTACATATATGATTATGACAACTGATCTAATATTAACTGTCTTATAAATAATAGAGAATCCATACACAAAACTATTTAACCACATTGTTATTTACATTACACAAGCTCGTAGATGGTAAATGAGATATAGTAAAACACATTTATAGCACAAAACTTTCCAAGTTGTAAATTATTGTACTTAGAATGTTATCCTCTCTACGTGATGAGATATGTTCATTTACAAAACCCTAAAAACATAAGAAAAGTAAAGCTAAACTTAATGAGAAGCATAAAATGCATAGCATTGTGTAGTTCAAAAGCGAAAATGAACAATATAGCAAATTGTTCAAATTACATAGAGCTTCCCTATGGAGAAGAAACACTGACATCTTCCTCTGAAGAAGTTGTATCTAAAGTGGCTGTGGATACTGGAGATGTCACAGGGGCTCGAGGAGGAATATGTTTCTTTAGGTAAATGAATGCTCTAATGACCTCTAAGATCCTTGTTGAGAGATGTTGACCCAAGTGGGCAGAATGTGCATTCAAGGATTGCATGATTACGAGGTCACAGTTATTGTTCAAACCCAATTGTATAGCATTGTAAACACATGTAATTGCTTCACATTCCATTAACATTGAGTAGTGGAATAAACCTCCCAAAGGAGCATCACCAATTGTTTTATCATACTGAGCCACAACTTCATTGTAAATATTTGGTGGAAGTAGATAATCTTTGACATATGCATATGCTAACTTAGTTAGCGAGTCTGAATTGTGGACTAAGTCCATGCAATTTGATAGAAAGCATGAAACTACATCTGAGTAGTATTTCACTCCATTTTGACCATTAAGAAAATCTCCACCTAATATCAATTTGATGGCTTGCTCAACTTGTGGACATTCGATAAAAAAGATGTGTTGCAATACATTGGAATCAATTGGACCTACAATTGGAACCTCCCATTTCTGTCGTGGCATGTTAATACGCTTATTCGTTGACATCTTGCTTATTCTGATAGTATACGAAGTTCAATGGATGACACATGAAAATTACAAAAATAAGAGATGATAAATTAGAACTTTAAAATAATTAAAAACATTTAATTAAGAAAAATTGAGAAACTAGGAATTGTAAGTATGAAATTAGTAATATTTACAATCACAGAAGGATATAATTATCTCACAATTGAAAGAAGATTTTGTATTACAAATATACAATGTTGTGAAATGGCAATTTCTGTCAATGCAATCTATATTGCTTTCTCAACATACCATACAATATTCTTTGAAACAATTCTAATTTGTGAAAAAATAGCATCAAATTTTACTACTGAATGTAGAAGTACTAAAAACTTTATACTGATTACTAATATCATAATTGTCAGCAGCAAATAGAGAATCTTCCAAGAGTGGGAACATACACTGCCTTTCAATTTTATTTGGAATAGTCAATTTTTTAGTATTCATCATTGAAATTGTATCATTGTTTGTTCTACTAACTAGAATAGGGCTATTGGTGGAGCTAAGATTGGACTACTCCCATGCCGAGGGAGATGATGTTGCAAAATTACTATCGGTGGAGTTTTGACATAAGGTATCAAAATTGATAGTTTCAAATATACTTGGACAGTGCATTCCAAAGTTTGTAAGAGAACTATCAAAGGCATAGTCTTGCAAATGGATTCTAGTATCAATATTGGGATTAGAGATTATACTAAAATATTTTGGATCACAGATAGGAAGATCTAATTTGTTGAAATCAAGTTCAACAAGGTCTTCATTGTTATCAATGATATTTGCAAAATATTGCATATGGGCATCAATGTTGGTGTCAGAAATATTCTTATCACTCACAATATCTGATTCTAATTTTTGAATGCCTAAATTGGTTGGGCTATTATCAGGCATGCTTTGTTTCAATGATTTAGTTTCTTGTAGCAGGACTGTTGGGTTTGGATTGGTATAGTTGAAATTTGTGATTGCCTTATTTCCTTTTATGGACATTGCAGCCATATCATAAGCATATGCAGCGTCTTGAGCTATATCAAAACTTCCTAGCCACTGTCGTCTTTTCAATTTCTTGTTCCAGATTTCTGCAACATACGTACCCCATGGACGTTTTCTAACACCTCTATATGATATTTCTTTTGTAGATTGTTCAGAGTCATCAGAACTCAAGCATCGGTCTTCATTATTTTGCTCGTTAGAAAAAGTTTGTTGCAAGAGCTTGGTCGTATGGTCAAAATTTGTGATTGCCTTATTGCCTTTTATCAATATTGCAGCCATATCAAAAGCATAGGCAGCTTCCTTGGCTGTATCAAAACTTCCTAGCCATTTTCGTTTTCTCAAATTTGTATTCCAAATTTCTGCACCATATCGACCACTTGGACATTGTCTAACACCTCTATACGATATTATTTTTGCACATTCTTTAGACTCATCAGAATTGAAGCCTACATCTTTGCTTTCTTCTGGTACATCTTTGCATTGGTTAGATGCAAATTTATTCTTCGACTTCTTATTTTTTTGTAATCTACATTCTGGATGACATAGTTTAGGAACAGGATCCTTGGAGAACTCGCTACAAAGATTAAAATTGATGTTTACAAAATTAGTAGTTGCATTTCTGCCTCCAATCGCTATTGCAGCTTTATCATAAGCATCAGCCGCTTCTTCTGCAGTATCAAAAGTTCCAAGCCATTGTTGCTTCTTCAACTTGGGGTTATAGATTTCTGAACCATATCTACCCAACCGTTTTCTCACACCTTTGTATCTTTTCTCCATTGCTTCGTTTAATTTTCTAAATCACAATTGAGACTTTGTCAAAACATTTCCCTATTTGACATTAATGCATTTCTAGTGTTGTATCAACAACAATTACAAATTTATGTTGCATATTTGCTGACAAAGAATTATCAATACAAATCAGCATAAGGATGAATTAAACTAAGTATGAAAATGTAGCCAACACAAAGTAAATGAAAATAATATACATTTACAACTTATTTATCTAATCGTCTTTAGCATTTTCATATTACTTTTTGAGTAAATATCATTTTTTCCTAAGAAACAATCAAATACCAAACAAATAAAATATAAGTAATACACTTGCTATAGATAATATTAAAAAATGAGAAGTTTTTTTTACTAAGACGAGCAATGTAAAGAGGATCAACATCTCTATTATGAGTAGTGCAAATCCCATTGACATCATCTTATCAAACTCTTTGTCTACAATTGAATTCCTTTTGCATAATTTGCTCATTTTCTTCTCTTGATGTCCTTCAACTGCAAAAGATGATTGGTTTAAACATGCATTGTAATAACAAATGACATATTGTTCGAAATTTACATTTTCTATAGAATGTTAATCACATAACACCTAAATATTCTTGTTGAATCGTAGAATTATAAGCCAATTTAAAATTTTCAACTATGGCCCACATTCAAATTTCATGCAAAAATGCCTTTGTTGATCATTAATTTCATCTTTCCACCTGTGCATTACTCAGGTTAACTTGATCATCGGCATTACACTTGTGAGGAAAGCCAAAGTTTTCAATTCTGGCTCATGTTGAAATTTGATGAAAATATGTTTTATAGCATAGTCATATGTTTGAGCTTCTCTATGCATGCTAGAGTTGGCTGACCATTATTTTGTCTCATTCCTATTACCTTTCTAATCAGAATATTTACTAATATGCAACTATATCTTTGAACAAAATATTTAGGCATGTTGAGAAGAATGGAATTACCATCCAAGAGCAATTGTAATGGGTGAGTAGGAACAAAATTTAGAGAAATATTTATCATTTAACACATCTATTTAGGATTGCTAACAAGATTCTTAACTCAACAATGAAAACCTTTGGGAACCACATCACCCCTAATATTAAGAGATTGTAAAGAGTACATATCTCCTTCATTCTCCCATGCTACCACATATAAATCATTGGCAAGACCTATACTATCCAACGGTAGCACCTTACCCACCTCATGAGATGGATAAGGTGACTCATCTTTAATCTCTCGCTGATCCTTCACTAGATCATTAACCTCCTCTAGGAAATTGCTAATAGGACAACCAAAAACATCAACTTGTGAGAAGTAGAACCTACCTCCACATAGTCTTAAAGGAGGGAAGAAAAAAGGCACACTTTAGCCCTTATTCCCAATTAAAAATTAAAAAAGATTAAATTTTTAAAAGATTACTAAAGGAGTTATCTTCATTTTATTGCAAACAGTAGCCTATGTGGTCTTTAGAAATTTAAGGAAAGCTCATTTAAACCACATGATGCCTGCTGCCTTGTGCATCGAACTGTTGCTAGATTTCAGAATAGCTTAGAGCATACGAGACCACCACTGTGTGCCTGAATGTGCTTAGATTATACAATGCACATACTTTACCCCACAGGATTTAGACCTGTGGCTCCTTCATCCAAGCACAAAACTACATAGCCTACTATGCTCTACAAAATTGTGAGCAGCAAAGGCTAAGAAAAATAGTTAGAACATGATGTGACGCTGCTCTTAGTTTATGCTGAAAAGATAACGTTTTAGTATTTCGTGGCGAAATTTAAAACCATCTGGAGCAAAAGATTCAGTATATGCTTGAAGGTTCGTAGATAAACTGAGAACCCTGAGTTTTGGGGTTGAAATATGCTATTTTCTGGACAATTTGGGAATAAATATAGAAGTAATTGAAGTTTATAAGATTATGACCATTTAGGAACGAGTTTCAAGTTTTTAACAATTTGTTTCAGACTTTAGTTAGAGCCCAAATATATTATTTCTCAAAATATCTCTGCAATTTTTAGCAAATATAATAGATGACTTTAACTTGGATTGGTTACCAAACAGATCTCAGAGTTCACAACAATGATTAAACTAAATTTACCATGCAAAGCTAATGCTGCATTACATAGTACGAAAATTTGAAGTAATAACTAATATTTACAGAAATTAGGAGGGCTCGTGAGATTATGGTTAGAATTCTGATTTGTAGTAAACGCTATAGTTCGCTGTTTAATCCTAATCTTTTTATTAATTTCTGCTAAATAATTTGTTATTGCAGCTAAATCTCAAAATTCAGGGCTGCCCTTGAAAGCAGTTAAGCAATGACTTCTGGGCAGGTTATCTGGACATGGTACTTTCTTGCATTGCTAGGGTTTCACTACTATGCAGCTGCAGCACCGGTAAAAGCATTGATAAAGTCTGTGCCTGGTTATGATGGTAGTTTTCCTTCAGAACATTACGGAGAGTAGGGGTATTTCTGTTACTCTTTTCTTTAAAGTGTTTCTCAGAAAAGATTTCCCTGCTAAACGTTGTGATATTGGGATCTTTTCAAGAGTTTTCAAATCGACCCTTTTTTTTGTTTTTTGTCCATGCCATTATTCTCATTCATAACTACTTACATTCGATTGGCAAATATGTAGGCATTGCATATGAGGAAATGGTGAAAAAGAAAGAGATCAACAAAAGTTTTGTTTGGTGTCCTCCATGAGAGAGATAATTTTAAGCTGCACTTAACTTTGTTAATAACGTTGATCACAGCAACCTTCTTAGATTTCGAGAAGAACGCCTTTCTGCAGATACATACTATATGTTTGCTTTCTTCTAATTTTAAGTAGTATTCCGTATTTAGAGGCATTTTAGCATCGTTTTTGCTTCCTTCTATCTGTCACTAAGTTCCATGTTGCCTAAAGTTTATTCGTGCATGTAACAATGTTTAGCCTCTGTTTTTATTTTGGTTAGGCTTCGTTCTAGTCTGAAGTAAAATCTGTCTTCGTTGAAGTTAATTCACAATTGACATTTTAAAGCAGTTATATCGATTTTCTCTAATGCTTTGGTCTTGATTGGTTTAAGAATTCACATTGTGTTGAGATGATGCGAACGCTACCCCACTCTGTTTTAAGGAAATCTGTAGTTTTAAATAAGAATTTTGGTTCCTATGAATATATTACAGATACATGACAATTTTTAAGATACATCTTCTGAAGATTTTACATTCACATTGGAAATGAATACAAGAAAATGATTTCGACACAGTCAAATCTATGCAGGGGTTTTCAATTGTTTTTGATGGTGCAATTGCGTGCAATTTGATCGCTGCTTGATATTTGATTTGCACGGAGCAGTTTTGAAAAAGGAATTTTGCAGCTGTACGAGAAATACAAATGGTGGGTGCTTTCTAATTCGTGTTTTTTTCGTGTGATCTTTTGATGTGAGGAGACGGGGTGCCAGATGCCATTTGTAAATGCGAGTTGCCATATATGTAGCCTTTCTACTCGTGAAATCCCGCAGAACTTTTTACCGTATTAAAAAAATTGTTTACAACCCTAAATCTTTGAACAGCGAGGAATTCTGATCGAGCAACAGACGATGTTCAACCAACTTTCTTAAACAATCGAAATCGAAAATCGAGGCAGATTAAATGTTTACCATTTAAAATCTCTGTAATCCAATTGCTTAGTTGACCTGAAAACCAGACAGATCGATGGGAATGGGTCCCAGCGCTTCATTACATCTGGTATCTGTGGAGAGGAACATGTCAGAAGCAGGGGAAAAAAACAAACAGTAGCCTCAAATTTGACGACAACGTCAATTGCCGGGAATATTAGGGTCTGCTTCTTGCTTTAATTTCAAGGGACGCTTGTTCAATGGACGGAGCTGCACTTAATCACGACATAAAAGGTCGCCAGATTTCTGATTTTGTCAGGAACCTTAGCTGACGCCAAAATCAAAGGCTTATCTGTGATTTTCTATTAAAGAACATTGTCGCTGTGCTGAGAATTTACTATTTTTGATTAGAAGTTCTTAAAACTACCGGGGGTTTTCATTTGAGCAGGGGATGTGGAAACTTTCTGTCAATTGACGCAAAAACTGCGATATTTCACTGTTGATATTGGGAATACCTGACAAACGATGGGAGATGAATGCTGTTGAGTACTCACGTCATTTGTGCCTGTCATTGTTCTCGGTTTAATTTTTTTTGGATTCCGACTCGACGGGGATTCGTGGTCGATATTATTTTCGGTTTAATTTTTTTACGGGTCCGTTCTGTAGATGTTGTTTCATTTCGTGCGACTTTGAGTTTCATTTAGTGTAATTTGACCGGCGAGTACAATCGCTGAATGTCCGCCACGTGACCGAGAGACGGAGTTTTGGAGCCCCCGGATGACGCATTCAAAAATTAATGCAGAATGAAGCTGGTTTTGAAGTCCGCGCTCATTTTTTAATTTATTTTTTTATTATTGATTAAAATGTTTATTTTTTAACTTATTTATTGTTTTCAATAACGACTTTCTGATCACAAGTAAGAAGCGTTTACCCTGTCATTTCGCTCGCATTTCGGTGAATTTGACTATCATGTAGCCCTAAATATGGTTTTCCGCCTTCGTTGAGATAAGCACCGGAGGATTTGCGCCGCGTGTCGACTATAGGGTAAAAGCCCGTGGTTGAAAAGTAAAAATTCCGATGTTAAGACCGGGTTTTTAATTTGTGCTATTTACCCCGGGGTGAAGTATATTGTGGCTAATTTGCATCTGTTCGTCCATGGGGAGAGGTTGTTTACAAGGATATTATTTTGTGGTCGCAGGCTTGGATTAGTAAAATCGGCCTGTTTAACTGCAAAGGTCTCGATTTTGATCACTGTTATATGCTGCGGCGAATTCAGCCTTTTTCGGACTTTTGATCGATGAGTGTTTCGGCCAAAACGGCGCATATTTGTTTACAGAGGATTTGTCCCGGTGTTTTTCAAGGTATTAAGCCCTTCAAGTTTTCGTCTGCCTTTCTGTATTTGAACAGCCTGTTTGGTGAGCGGTTTCATGGAGGATCCTCTGATGCGAGGCCTCAGAAGGGTGGGCAGAGCTATTTAAGCGATTCGCGGAGATGATGGGTAGAATGTAAGAATATTTGACAATAGACTTGTAGGAAATCTTTGATTTCTAATGCCTTTAAAGGATGCGGCAGCTGTTGGAAATATACAGTAAAGGATTGTTGTTATTAGAGAATTTAGGAAGGTGTGCAGAGACATTTTGTAGGAAGAACCTTTGAGCTTTGAACTTTCAAGTGCTGGCTAGTTATTATGCAAAAGGATTGTAAGCTGTTTGAAAAGCCGTTCAGAAAACCATGGGCGCCAAGCGTTTTGTGGAGTGGGAGGAGCAATTCGTTTCCCACGACCGCGGCAGCCGTATTGTGCACTATTATCTTAAAGATCAGAGCAGGCATTCGGTTTTGGCGGTTGAAGGCACGGAAAGGAGCCTGAGGCATATGGTCTATGTCGTATCACAGGAGTTCCTTGATCTTCCTGGCTTTGCCAAGCCCTCCAACTCTTCGTTCAAGTGGAGATCGAGAAGAGAAGTTGTGGACTGGCTGACATCCTTGCTTTCAAAGGGCGATTATGCAACGAGTATTTACCGCTTTCCTTTCAATATTTCTTCCTATGATTGCTCTAATTTATGTGGAAGTTGTGTCAGATAGCGTTTTGGTTGTATGCCTGACGTTATTTTTACGATTTTTCTCAGATTTTCGCTAACCTTTGAGTGCTTAGTCGTTCAAAATGCTCAATGATGGAAAATTTATAATATTTGTCAAGCTATTTGCTTGCTGCTTGTGATTTTGATGGGCATCTTCAAGTTCCTTGCAGTAGTATGCGTCTACCTGCAGGTAACGTCAGTATTTTGGATAACCAACATACCCACTTGCTCTGCAGAGATCAGGGACTCTAAAATAGATTCAGATTCAAGACCTATGATTTTGTTTGAAAATTTTGGCTTCACCCACCATGGCCATGTACAAATTTTGGTGTCTGACGTTTCTTTCAAGGCCACCCAAGCAGCGCCTGATCTGGACCCCTCTTTGATGGGTTTCTTTTTGTTAGGCCGACGACAAGTCATATGTTAAGAAGTCTGGGACTGCCCATTGTTGAGACATCGCATTCTATATTTCTGGGTTCGATCCCCTTGTCGTTGCAAAGCAGCCTATGCGATCAAAAGAGATTAAGGTTTGATCTGGGCATTTAGGAAGTTCATCTGGGCATTGCTATTTTTGAAAGAAATTCTTCTGGGTATGTGTTTGTGATAGAGATAATCTGGGTGCTACTTTCTTTTTCAGGGTTTGGTTTCATTTGTATTTGTTGGGATTTAAAGCCAAGATGGCACAAAACAGAGAGAAGGAGGAGACGGGGTGCCAGGTGTCGGAAGGCCTGAAGCCCTGCGTTGACAACTGTGGCTTCTTCAGCAGCCCGGCCACCATGAACCTCTGCTGCAAGTGCTACAACGAATCTGTGCAGCTCAATGTTAACACAGCCCCCAAGTCGCCGTTTTCTTGGAGTTTCAATCCTCAGACAAACAAATCTAATTTCTAATATACTAAAACAACCCAAAACAAACATTTTGTTCAAGCAGTTTGCATTTAACAAGCAAAATTCGAGAATCATCTATTGTTAAAACAAATAGAAATAATCAAAAGAATTGTATACAAATAATATGCACCTGATTTTTCTTATTCCCTCCAACACTCCAAAGCACCTTACCACGAACGCTGCGAAGCACCTTTACAACTCCCAGTCCTTTGTCAGCACATTCATGGAGTGACAACATTTATTTATAAAGCTTTACATGTTTTCGATAACTATGCAAAATCAATGGAAATTTCAAGAAAATCTGCATAGAATCTGTATACAGTTATATCGCCGACAATTTGCTTCAATAATGCAACAAACAGTCTCCATATTCAACGGCCACAGTGAAACATAGCACCCACCATTTGTATTTCATTGTCAAACAAAAAGACAAGTACTATTGGGTAATAGTGTTCGGAAATAAATTTGAGCAAACTATACAATATGGAAAAAATGATGACATCATGCAAATATGACTGTAGCAATCTACCGGCCAATAGAATTGGAAAAAAAAGCTTTTAAAAGTATTAATTCAATATGCAATCAATATAAACTTTGGGAAAAAAATTTCCACATATTTAATTCGTCAATTCGATTGGTTGATAGTTGCAAAAGAAATAAAACTAGCCGAAAGCATAAGCCTCCAGAACTAATAATTTAATATTTAAGTGGTATATTTATATGAAAGAATTGGTATCTACTATGTGTTTTATTAGTACTCATTTTTGGAAAATACTATTGTGATGAGAATTTATTAATTAATTATTACTATAAATATCTTTGTTAACAAATTAGATGTTAGAATTTTTCAATCTAAAACAAATATTTATCTTTTCAAAAGTTGACATGTAATTTTTTTTACTAAAAATATCTTTAAAATGAATTATTGACAATATAATTGGTTGTAGAGTTTTACCCCTTATTCTAACCTTCATATTTTTGGAAACAAATAATAAAATTTAAAATATTGTATATTTTAAAACAATAAAAAATAGAGTATAATGTCTAATAATACCCTAAAAATTAAAGTGATTTCCAAATCTTAGATGGATGTAAATGGACCATCCTCTCAATTAAAGGTAGCATAGCCTCATTTACATAAGGCCACATTTTGCACTCTCAATTTTTTATTTTAATTCTTATTTTGAGTTACTACATGTAGACAATGAATTTTACTTGATCAAATGTTAAAGTGTATATTTCATAGCATGAGGCAATGTACATATGAGCATGGCATGTGGTACAAATAATGTTTGATCAAATGAGTAAATTGGCAAGTCATAACAATAAAATAGGATTTATTTTTTAAATAAGTGATCCGGGGGACAATTTTTCAGTGAAAATTGAAGTGTTCCCAATACTCCAGATTTTAGCTTCATTAGAAAGAGAACGACGTCCTGATTCCAACACAACTTGAACGGGGCGAAAAGGACTCCGTTTGTGCAAGTTACGGCCAGTCAAACTTCCAGTCAATGGGTTTCAGGGGTGTCCAGAAGGCGAAAAATCATCTCAGAAATCGACAGAATCAGCGTCATCGTGAAGAGCTCGTCGAGACGATTTCGACGGTGTTCATTTCGTCGAAATCCGACGTCGTATGCTCGAGTTAGAAGCAGTCAAACTTCAGTCAACTTGAAGGGACAGATGATGTCATCATGCTGATGTGTCAGTCTGTACAGTACGAAATCCACATGGATGAATCTCGGTACAACACGTGGCAGGTGAGTCATCGGTACGGAGCCAATCAGATGATGACATGTGGCAATCTGTACACTCAGCCAGCGTTGAGGTGGCAGCACGGTCAGCGGTACAGAGTCCACGTCATCATCCCAGCCAGCATGACACGTCAACATCCCCGGTGAGTAGGTGCTCGACACGTCAGCGGCTTAGTCGGCGTACGGTTGGTCCTCGTCAGCAGACACCATGGCATGTTTTGGCCAGTGATTGTTTGACACGTGGCATGTTCATTGTGCTGGGCATTGTTCTATCCATTCGCGAGGTGGTTTGTCGGTTGTAACAAAAGTTTACCGGGTTTTGAACCCGTGATCTGCGTCAAACGGCAGGGGCGTTGGCTGTTGCACCAAACGCAACGGTCAATATTATATTTAGCATTGCTTTATTTTATTGTTTAAAATATGAGGAGTCGGGTATAAGGAGTGGCCGGCGGGGTTGGAACCGCCGACCACCCCTTAGCCAAAATAAATGCTCACCCGTGGACCGTGCGACACTGTCTAAATATGTATTGGCACCGGTTGTCTTTATCGAGTTGTTGTTAGCTGATCCATAACCAAATGGCCAAATAAGGCCAAAACAAACAAAACCCCCTAAACCACCTGAAACCAAAAGATTGCAGAAACCAAATTAGTCCTGATACGAGTTGATCAGGAAGGTTATGCAATTAATTGAGTGGTTAGGCCTAATTAGGCAAACTTTTTGTATAAAGGAGGGGTATAGGCCTTGTTTTTCTAAGTCCAGGTGGTTAGAACGAGAGAATGCTTGGGAGATTTTGAAGACATTTCTGTACATCAGAGTAATGTCATGCTGCTATGCTTGAAGGAGATAGTCTTGAAGCAATTGTAACTGTTTTGGAGTATAATCGGATCGGTCACTCCGTTGGAGAGGGGCCCGCAGACGTAGTCCTTAGGGACGAACTCCGTTATCAATTGTGGTTTCGTCTCTCTATTTCTTCTCTCTTTTTGTTCAGTTCATTATCTTGGCATTTATTTCATGTTCATTTATTCTTTTGAGCATTTTATTATGTAATCATTATGTTAAGCAATTGTATTAAGTGATCTTTTACATTACGCATTTTGTAAGCAATTTGTCCTAGATCCTAAATAGATCAATAAGTAAGCAATAGCTTGGGAGTGGTTTTTGTTGGAGAATGTCAAGATCAGAGAGCTTGAATTGATAATATTCCATAAGTGAAACAATGAACATAATTGTATTTCTATCAATATAATATGAAGAATATATAATAAAATAAGAAATCCTTGCATATATAGGCAAGGTGGATGAGGTATGAAGGTAGGACTGAACAACTAACTAACCCTCCAAAGATGGGACACTTGTGAGCTCACTTGACAAGTGTGTGAGAAAGTGTCAATAGGTGTCTCAAGTGATGAGAACACATGTCTCAATGCAATTAATTCAGAAAAAAGAAGCAAAAGAAACCTAAGTAAACTTAAGGTGGGTGTGAATAGGTCAATCCTAGAAAGATGATTAGCTAACTAGATGAATAATGACTCTATTTACACTAACACCCCCCCTTAAGTGCAACTTAGGGAGTAATGTATGCAAGATGATGAGTCTTGACTACTAGCCCATCTTAGGTACTCATGTACAAGTTTCTCATAAAGTGGAAATAAGAAGAAAAACTAGTGAGGAATAAAAATTCTCTCCAAAAAGAGAAATGATGCAAATGTAATGAAATGTATAAGTGAAGAAGATAAGTGATAGATGGAGAACTCATCATGACCCCCACAAGGACTACTTCTAGTACAAAGTAGAATGAATGTCCCCCCCATAGGAGAAATAAGAGAGAAGGTCAATGTGAACCCCCCAGAAAATGTGAAGTAATGAACTCCATGTGAGGAAATGCTTCCTCCCAAAATTGATAGGAGAAGAGAAACCATGCAACCTCTCCTCAAGATGATGCCTATAGTGTTAGTAGATGCTTGAAACTAGATGTTGAAGAGGATCCATAATCACTAAACAACATTTCTCCCCTTGGGAAGAAATAACACCACAAATGTATACAATATGACTTCTCATTTTAGATAGGATTATGCAGGAAGTAAGATGAATGCCGTTGAATTATGCACATGATCCAAAGACAAATGATGCTAACAATGCCTTCAAATGATGCTCAATGATCTCCAAGCCAATGTTGATGTGTGACAGATGCTGATAAGATGGATCAAGTACCATATGTGATTCAAGAACAGGGACCATAGATATATGGAAACAACTAGACTGATATGAATCTGATACTACTATAGATGATGATGATTGAGTCAGATAGGTCAACTCATGAATATCTGCACAATCTATCATGATAGAAGCTAATGTAGTTGAGGTAAGAGAAATATTCAAAGATGGTAATGGTGATGTAACTTCATTGAAGCTGAAATTGTAGAGAAGAAATTTTTTCTTAATGGTGTCATCCAAATCTATAATCTAGGATTATACAAACAAAGATGTGATGTTTTGTAGATATGCATCCCAATGTGGTAGATTTAGAACAACAATAGCAATATCTAATGCAAAGAATCATTAAAACTCATGGATGTGCAAACACTAAATTTAGATATAGCAACAGGTGATATGGGAGATGAGATATCAATGCAAGCCATTCGACTAAAATGTTCATCCCCAAATGATGGTGTCTCACAAGATGGCTTAGTAGACTGGATGGTGTTTCTACATGTACTAGAATTAGATGATTAGGTAAGGAAATACCATGAACAATAAGAAGTTGCTTCATTTCTACACTTTGATGTTGAAGACAATCTTGTGTCGTATGCCTTTTCATCCCACAATATCCATATTTGATTTTCCATTTATTGATAGGATTATGAAGAATACTCAAATGGAAGGGATTTAGTATGAGAGACATGATCACATGAACAAACAAACAAAATAAAAAACACCTAGATTTCCACCCTTGCTTATTGTAGCCCCTCTAGAACAATGTGCAAGAAAATTTTACAAGTTATGAAGATCATAGGCCAAAATATTTTGTTTCTAACTCAAAGATTGTTACAATTTTATGACAAAATGACAATCTGGACCTTAGTTTCACAAGCAAAATAAGATTCCTTGCGAATTTTTGATAGAAATAAAAAAAATGCAAAATTTCAACAAGTAGGGTGAAAGTTATGCCCTATCAAAATTTGCTTACAATAGTAACTTTAGAGAGAAACAAAATGATATTAAACAACATCAATAAAAATACCTCAATACTAATTTTTTGGACACAAAAAAATAAAAAATGTTGACTATTTACAATAAAAAATTTGATATCTCATTCGCAGGTTATCACAAAATGAAAGAATCCCCCTTCTACAATCTCTTTTATGGTTGAGAGTTAAACTTAGTTGTTACAAAAAAAAAAATTATTACAAAAAAGACTACAAAAGTGAAGGCCTTTATAAGGGGCGACTTAAAGCAAATGTAAGTACAATGTTGGGAGCTCGAGCAATGTGGGATTGATTGAAGTGTTGATCGAGTCATTGGAGAGGCGCAACTGTGAAGGAGATGGCGTGTAAGTTATAATTTCCTTATGCCACTTGAATTCATTTAACAGATGTGTTGAAGCCTTGAAGACCATTATAATCTTTGATGATGTGGCTAAAATGCCAGCAATGGTGGAATCCACTAGAGGCTGGAGCTTATTGCTTGTATGAAGTCATTGAAATGTGGCAAATAATGCCTTGAAGATACTTCCAGTCGCGTGGAGGGATTGATGGTGCTCTGGATGTGAGGGGGCGTGGAATCTGATTGCTATTGTTGTCGCTATATTCATGGCCCAGGAATAGATTTTTTGATTTGTTGGATATTCAATAGTGGACAAAGTTGCTAGTGTAGATGGCTATGGAGCACAATGCTCTCATGTCAGTGGCTCGAAAACAAGAGATGGGCAAAGGGCAATTGATTTTTATAACTTTTGTACAATGTCAAAATTTTTTTTGTAAAATTTGAAAATTATCAAATTTAACGAAGTAGAAGGTATTTCTTCATATTTTTGGGTCTTTCGGATGTAATGGCGGTGTCTGTTTGGCTCCACGATGCTCCTTTGATAGGGATATTTGTGGGAGTCACCTTGATGTGGAAAGGGACACACTCTCATGGCTCCGATACCATGTTGGAGAATGTCAAGATCAGAGAGCTCGAATTGATAATCTTCCACAAGTGAAAAAATGAACATAATAATATGTCTATCAATATGTTGTGAAGAGTGTATAATACAATGAGAAAGCCTTTCATGCATAGGCAACGTGGATGAAGTAGCAAGGTAGGACTGAACAACTAACTAACCCTCCAAAGATGACACTTGTGTGTTCACTTGACAAGTGTATGAACAAGTGTCAATAGGTGTCTCAAGTGATGAGGACACATGTCTCAATGCTACGAAGTGAGACAAAAGCAAAATAAACCTAAGTAAACTTAAGCTAAATGTGAATAGGTCAATCTTAGAAAGATGATTAGCTAATTAGGTGAATAATGACTCTATTTACATTAACAATTTTCACTTGAACTCATGGTTTCTAATCTTGGTTACCAATGTCTTGTTTGCGGCTTTAGGAAAATTCACCGCCGGAAAATTCACCACTAACAATTCACTACCCAACAATTCATCGCCATGACAAATTCATCTTGTGGAAAATTCACCACCAACAATTCATTGCCATGGATAATTTATTGCATATACAATTAAAAAATTTGATTTATGATAATAAAAAAGAAAACATTTTTCTATATATTTTATTTTATTGTAGTAAACCAATTATACAACAATATCAGTCATCTCTATTATTAATGTGGTGGAAATTATTCTTTTGCAAAACAATTCTCAAGGTCTTGGAAATATATATTAAAAATTGTTAATGCGATGAATTGTTGGCGGTGAATTTGCCTGAAACCCTTATTTGCAATGTATAATGAAAGTTTGTAGTAGACAAGTCTTGATTTTGATTAATCTTCTAGATAAAACTCAACTTTATCAATTAAACAAAATAAAAAATAAAAAAATTGTAAATAAGAAATTATTTAATCTTTTATATATTTTATAAGTAATACATTTTTTAATTATTATTTATAAATTATATTAAATATTAAATATTATTTAGAAAATAGAAAATATAGATTAATCCAAATTGATTTAAAATTAAACAATTTTAAATTAATTTTAGAAAATATTTTATAAAAAAGAGAAATTATATATATATATTTGGTAGTCTAAGGTGATAGCCTAGGGTAAGCCACCACTTGAACTCTAAGGAGTGAATTGGAAACCTTGACCTACATATAAAAGCCTTAGTTTGACCATTCCAACCGCTCAATTCATGAGGTTGTCCCCTATTATTATATATTATTATTACAATAAGATTTATTTACTAATTATTAATATTAATTATAATATTATTAATGTATTTTAATTTATAGTAAGTTTATAAAGTTTAAAGTTTACACTAAAGTTTAGAGTTGATGAAATATGCACTCTACCTAATCACAAGTCGATGATGAATTTTAAAGTGCATATTCCATGTACGATGAATCGTACATGCAAGCATGGACGTGGTGAAATGAATTTTAATTTTGGCAAATCTTTTAGGTAAAAGCTCAATTTTATCAATTAAACAAAATGAATTGAAAAATTATTTAATATTTATGAGTAATGGATTTTAAAAAAATTATTTATAAAATATAAAATATAGACTATTATTAACAAGTGTCACGTAGTAGTTAGTATATTTTAAATTTAATAAAAATAAACGCAAGTTTTGTTAATGTGAATAAAATTAAATGTTAATTTTGTTAATTATAGTATTAATATAATATTTAAAAATGTCACATTAATGTTAATTTTTATTAAAATTATATAAATAATTAACATTATAATGTAAATTGTATGATAATGTATGTTTATATTAATAGAATAAAAGGTATTATAAAGATATTATAAATATAATAAAAAAAATCAAATGATAGTATAATATAATTAAAAGAAAAAATATAATTATATAAATATAAAATTTATATAATAATTATGTTACATAATAATATGTATAATACACTATAAATTTATTATATTATATTAAATAATATTTATTGATTATATAATATAAATTTAAAAAATAAAATTTTAAATGATTTTATATTAAAAAAATAAATAAAATGAAATGATTATATAGTATAAATATATGAAAGAATTAAATAATTATTATTTAAACATAAAATTTATATAATAGTTTTGTGCAATAATGATGAAAGTTATATAAACAGTGGTTGAATGTAGCCAAAATAATAGTTCTTAGTTCTCAAAACTAACAAAATAATAGTTCTTAGTTCTCAAATGTAGCCAATATAATAGTTTTTAGTTCTCAAAACTAGGGCAAAATAATAGTTCATTTTCACTTTTCCTAAAAATCCTCCAATAACACACACAACTTCTTAGCCAATGATATTGATGAAAACTAATTTTTATTATTTATAAAATTAAATATTTTGCAAGTTCACTTTACAAAATTTAATTTAATTTTTTTCAAAAAAATTATTGTTTTTGATTGGTTGAAAGCTAACTTATTAATAACTAATAAGTAAGAAAAACAAAACTCATTGCAATAGTATTGCCTATGGCAAGTACTAATAAAATAACACTTTAGATTAATAAAAAATGGTTTAAAATTAAATAATTATAAATTAATATAGACATATTAATTTTGTATATCCAAAAAATATTATATAAATATAAAGTAGGAAAATTTGTTGATATTGGCATGGTGTGATGGTTTAAAGGTGGTGTGGTTGTTCTAGCCACCAAGGTTCAAACCTCATTGGGGTGGTATTGTTGAGTGGTTGTATTAGGGATAAGGTCCCTCGTTTGTTACTTCACTGATTCATAGCTCCGGATCAAAAACATTTGCCCCTTAAAAAATAATAATAAAGTAGGAAAATTTAATTTTTAATTAAACACTATTTTATTTTATTTCTATTTGAAGAATTTTTTTTTACTTTATTTATAAAAGATTTTTTTTTATTAAAAAATATTTTATTTTACTTAAGAGTTACTTTTTAGTTTTAATTATTTTTAATCTATGCTAGTTATGTTTTAGTTTTTATTATTTAATGGTTATTTACATGATTTGTATTATTAATATATATTTTTAATAGGTAAATTTGGTTATTGGGATCATACCCATTAAAGTTAAATTAAAAAAATATTATATTCATAATTGACTACTCTATAGGAGAGCCTAATCAAAAGCTTCATAGGGTGATGAAATAACAATCATAAACAAAAATTAATATTTTAATGATTCTTTCCGTTTTTCATAAACCTAGTACATATATCAATTTTCTTAAATTGGTATGAAAGCTCCCCTACCTCAATCACAAGAGACCACTTGACTCCTTATGCAGGTTCAACTCTAGTAGCAAATTTGAGGAATTCAATTCCACATTTTTCTTGTTATTCCTTATCAAGTCATTTATCCCATTGTTGAGCTCATAAATAGGACCAAAAAGGATACGGGAGAGCAATGACCAGACCCCGACAACAAGGTGAAATCCAAGATCACAACATCATCCAAGATTTCTCAAAGACCTTTCGTCCAACAAGGCTTTAACAAAGATTGTAAAATAGTCCTAATAAGCTCCTTTGATTCCCCTACCTCAAGGAGAACCACTACATACATGGATGAAATGTTTGAAATAACTATGTAATGATATTGTCGAGGCTGAAGCAGCTTACATCATCATTAAAGTAGCATTCGAGAGGGGTGTTAGAAGGGTGTGGATTGAGGGTGACTCACTCAATATAGTGAGGTGTCTGCAAGGTACTCAGAAGCCGAGTTGGATGATTGAATCTCTTATCATTGATTTCATAATGATGATAAGGTCATTCAAGGAGGTACATCTTTCACATACCTATAGGGAGGGGAATTTCCTAGCGGATTTTTTTGCCAACAAAGTTGTTAACTTGATGAGTTTCAAGACGTGGGAAGAGTACTCCTCTCTTCCTGAGGGGGCCAAGTTATTATTATGAGATGACAACTAGCCATGATTTTTTTAGGGGGTGATCAGAGGATAATTATATCCCTCCTAGTCGCACATTTTATGGGTATTATTTTTCCCATTACCAAGGCCATCTGTATATCTAGACACTTTTATAAATTTTGGCTTGTGGTGATTGTTCTTGGCAACACAGATATGGGTGGGGATAGGAGCAAGCTTGAGCCCATTTCTTGTGAAAAATGGAAGAGTAATCCAAAGGTTTGGAGGATTCTAGAGAATGGGAACTTCATGTCATACATGGAACAACTCCATGGTTTTGACCATGAAGCCTCTGATCAATTTATTTGTAGTTGGCACAAAAGGTGTCCAAAGGTGAATGGGGTTGAATTCCACATCAATGAAGACTTCGTAGCTTTTACAACAGGTTTTTTGGTTGAGGGGTGTAAGTTTCATAAGGAAAGGAAGGGCAATGAGGATGCAATGGACCAGTTTTTCAAGGCAAATGAGAAGGATGACCTGGTGAAACTGCCATCTTGGGGGTATTATAGACTCTCCCTTAAGCACATTTGGGCTGATGTGGTTGAAGTTTTTATGAGGTATGTCACACTTGACGAACATTTCTCTGTAATTTTAGGGTATCACTTTACCCTTCTCAATCATTTTAGGCATAACCTGGATGTTTCCTTCCCATTCTTCCTCACTTCTTTGGAGGTTTCGATTTATGCCCACCTTAAAAATCATCAGGCCCTAGTTCTTCATGAAGGTCTTATCTTTCTCATCATGGAGCATGTTAGGGCTAACACCTGGACCAAGGCTGTCATGGGTAAAGATAAGGCCACTTTATCTAAGTCTCCATCTTCTAGGTCAAATACAGTGGGCGTTGGGGATGAGGAGTGGAAAGTGGAAGATGATAATATTGTTGAGGTTCCGTCCTCCTATTCTGAATCTCCCAACAAGAAGCAAAAGAGGGGGCACTAAAAAAGAAGGCTCCCACCAGAAAAGTGAAAGTCTAGGGGTCAAAATTTGGCAGGTTTAAGTTTGGTGAGGAAAATGATGTGCAACTGAAAGGTGGGAAACGAAGGTGTAGAGGTTGAATTATGATGATTCTAAGAAGGGAGGGGAGGTGGGTGCTTCACATCAGGTGAAGCACTGAGATGATACTGGTAGAAATGCCTCCTTGGACGCAGAAGACTCCCCTGCCCAACAACCCTCTCATCTGGATGTTCTAACCTCTAGTGTCGCTTTGATAAGCTTATGTTGATGTTTGTGGAATTGTTGAAGATTATTATTATGTGTCTCTAGTGCTTGGTTTCTAAGTGCTTTTGAGAAAATTTGATAAAAAGAGGAAATAGGGTGTTGCAGTGGTGTTCTGGGTGATAGAGTTGTGTTTTGGTTTTGCTCTGCATTTCTTCTAGGTTGAAGATTTTCTTTTGCAATTTAGATATGTTGGTGAGAAGTGTACAAAGGTATTGTATTCAAGATTTGGTGTGTTGGATCATGGTACAATAGAAGTTGTGTTCACTAGCGTGTGACCATGCATTGCAGAGGTGTCTAGGATAAATGTTTTTGCTTCACGTTTCTCTACAGTTATGTTTTAGGTCTTGCAATTTTGAAGGTGTGTTGATGGTTTTGGTAGTTTATCTTAGTCAAGAGGGTTTGAGGTTTGGTGCTTTAGAAGATTATTTTCTAGGTAACAATGCATGGCAGAGTTTTTTTGAGTGTACTGGGTCTATACATTCTTCAAGTGGAAGTTGTTGCAAAGGAGTTTGTTGGATTTTAGGGTGTTTGAGGAATAATCTAGATCATGTTCAAGTGTGGTGTGTGGTTCTCAAGTCGTTATTAGGTTTGAGGAATCATGTACTTAAGATTTTAATGGTGTTTGCATGGGTATCGATCGACTTGGTGTTTACACTACATGTGAAGGATAAATATTGTTTGTGGTAGTGTGTGTTCATCAATGTGTGACTGTGCATTACAAAGGTGTTTGGGAGAAATTTTTCTATTTGTAGGTCTTGGGACAAGTTGCCAAGTCTAATTTTTCTCAATTTGCAATAGTTCTTCTTCCATAACCTTCATCCAATGTTCATCTTTACATGCCTCAATCACTATTTTAGGTTCAACTTCAAAAAGTAAACACAGATTTACCCCTTCTTCAACAACTTTCCTTTTTGTCAGTACACCTTTATTCTTGTCTCCAATGATTTGTTCTTCAGAATGATTTCTCTACACATACTTTGGGGTTCTTGGGGTCTTTTTCGGAGCTTCTTCCTCTTCTTCAAACTATAATTCCTTTTCCTTAGCTTTTTATTTTTCTCTGTAATCAGGCTCATCTGATTCATATCCATCTATCACCACTAAGTTATGAAAATCTTCATCAACCTTGACACTTACACTTTTAACAATCTTTCTTAATCCTTTATTATAGCATTGGTAGGCTTTGCTTTTAGTGGAATATCCAAGGAAGATTCCTTCATCAGACCTTGCATCAAACTTTCCCAAATTTTCTTCATCTCTTCTGATATAACATTCGCTTTCAAACAATCTAAAGTATTTAATAGTAGGTATCCTTCCATACCACAACTCACATGGAGTCTTTGTGTTTTTTGCTTTTGCTTGAGCTTTGTTAAGTATGTAAACAACAATATGAATTGCTTCTCTCCAGTATACTTTCCAAGTGCCAAAATGTCTTAGTAATTGATAGAAATGTGAAATCATAAAAAAATGAATAAAATGTATCTAAGGTATATTCTAGACAAAGTGCATGTATGGATCTGAAGAGCTTTGAAATACTTTTCCAATGCCACAAGAATCATAAAAATTGTAAATATAAGTAAACATTTATGAGCTTAGAAGCAGACAATGATGATCTAAATTTTATTGAGAATAACATGAACAATAATACAATCTAATGATGAGACTTGTAACACTAGAAAGTATGCAAAACCAACTTTTTGGTGATATCTCATTTACCCGATTTTGACATTGTATGCCCAAGTTATGATAAAAAATGGCTCCTTTAAGCCAAATGAGGGATACAAGAGGGGAAATGGATAGGCTATACAATTGACATCATGTGTGATGTCATGTCAATATACCATGGAATATTCCTTGTTGTCACAAAAATACCTGATTGTTGAAATGGACAAAATATGTTGTCTAAACCCAAAATATTCTTTGTTGGAAAATGTTTAGCGGTCATCACAAAAATTTGGTTGCTAGGAAGTGGAATATTTGAGTGAGATTTTTTCACTAGGAATTTGTTTTCCAGGTATCAGTGGAGTGTTTGTGGGCCATCACTGATTGTAAGCAACCGATCAACCAGTTGCTAAGTTGTCAAAACAAGGAAGGACACCAACATAGGTATGTGGGGATAACAAGCAAGTAAGGACATGTAGAAAGTGGTGTAGGGTTGTGTACCTTGTGATCACTAAATTTTTTTTCCCTATTTTTTGATTTTTTTGTGTTTTTATTTTATTTTGAATTATGTTATAAATATTTAAAATATATAATTTTTAACTTAAAAAAATTATACCTACATGATCGCCCATGGATAAATGTAGTAGGTTCGTATGGATCCATACAACCATATTGATTTTTTGTACAAAAGTCCCTACTGTAAAAAAATTGTTTTTTACACAACTGCTTCAATTTTGACAAAATGACAGGCAATCCTTAGGCTTTTGGTCATTTTGGACTCAATAATGATGTTTGTCTCACACTAGGATGAGCTGATTTTTCTCTCAAAGTTGGATCTCTCAAAATTTAGATAAGAAGTCACATATATGGTGCTATGATACCCTTCAACTCCCAAAAATCACCTACAACCAAAATGCATATCACATTTGAAGAGAAAAATAATAATTATGCATGTGCAACCTTGAGAAGACAATTTATCCACACAAGCACATGATATTGAGACTAACCTATATTATAATATGAATCAAATCAAATTGATTACAAAGTACAATTGAATGCTTATAAAATCAAGAGGAAAACCCTAGATGAGGATTTGATTAGATTGTGACAAGTGTCCTTATCTTATGCAATGAGATAACTTGACTTATAAATAGCCCAATCTAATAATAAAAAAGTGATCCTAATATTAGCTTAAGTAATTAAAGTAAAAGGGGCCTAATAATTAATCAGTGATTAATTATTAGGTGATTTCCTATTTACTCCAACAAATTTTGATTGACAACTTAAAATTGTGTGTCATTTTTTTAAAGTAATTATTTTTTTATTCCCCAGATCCATTGGAGATGATTCCACACTAAAATTATACAGTTCCATTTTTTGTTCCAATTGAACTTTCCTACACACTAAAATTATAAAGTGACATATTTTGGGGGGTCTCTACTACTAAATCAAGGGGGGTATTCTTTTGTTGTGTGCACTTCCTTCTATTTTTCAAATTTCACACTTCTATATTTTCTACAACAAATCAACTTATATCATGGATATAAATCTATTTGCTACTCCTCCAACTCCATTTAATTGCCATCAATGGAAAACCAAGGTTCAATTAATACTAAATAACAAGAGGTTATATAGAGTGACAATGGGGACTAGAAAATAACCTTTTGATGAGAGTGCTAAAGTTAAGTGGTTCAAAAAGTATGATCAAGCTTTTGGATTCTTGTGTTTGATTGTGTCTCCTGAACTTCTCTTTCATGTTGAAGCTTTAAATACACCCAATGAATTTTGGATATCTTGATAAAAAATATTTGGTCCAAGCAAGATGAAATGAGAATCTATGGGTTAGAGAATGAGCTCATTATTTTGAGCCCCAATTCATTTGACACCTTAGAAGTCTTCTTCACCAAATTCAAATCACTAAGGTTGCAGCTTAAATAATGTAGACTAGAGAAAAAAATATGTTCAAATAGTTATTTATATCCTCTCCAAGATAGGTCTTATTACTTAGTGTTTGTTTCAACCTTCTACTATGCCAAGAGTGCTATAGGAGACACTTGTAAAATGCTCTCTTTAGATGTCTTTATTTTCAACCTAACTAGGGAGAAAGATAAGTTAACTTAGATGGGGACATTGAAGTCTACAAAATCTCAAGCTCTTATTGTTGGGAATGGGAAACAAAAGGATTCAAACCAAGAGAAGAAACAATAAAAAAAAAAGGACAAGGATACCAAGAAATAACATAAATTTGAGCCTTCCAAACCCAACACTAAAAGCTCTTCAAGTCAAGGGAAACCTAAGAAAGAAAGAGTTAAGTGTGCCTATTGTAAGAAGTATGGACACGATGAGCACAAGTGTATGAAGAAAAAGATTGACCATCTTTCTCATCTTCTCCAAAATAATAATATAGGGGTCCCTGAGTCCATCAAGCCATCCTAATAAAACTAGGAATCAACTAAGACAAAGGATAAAGAGAAATCTAAGGGCAAGGCTCTAGTTTCTATAGCTTTCACATCATCTCCATCTTGGATTATTGACTTTGATTCTTCACACCACATGTGTTCATCACATGTTGAGTTATCTTCCTTAGAGCCTTCTAGAATGTCTACTATCACCTTGGGTGATGATACTCCAACTTCAGTTATAGGGAGAGGGTATGTTGAAGTTGAAGAAGGAGAATTCATAAATGTTCTAAGTGTACCTTCACTTTCAGCTAATATACTATTAGTGTATTAGATCACTCACGTGGGGAAAGGCATGAGAGTCATTTTTTCTCCAGAAATAGTTGAGATTAGAGAGTTACACAATAATGATATAACAACTATGGGAAGGGTGAATCACCACTCTAGGTTATAGATATTCACACATTTTACATTTGATTTTTTTCCCACAACCTTGCCTACTCATTCAAATGAGATTATTGAATTATGGCATGGACATTTTTTCCACCTTAATTACTGTTATCTTGGGAAACTAATTCAACAAGATATGGTCATAGGATTTCCAAGAGTCGCATTTTCTAAGGGATTTTGTGAGGGTTGTACCCTTGGTAAGCATCTTGAAGAAATTTTTGACAAAGACAAATCCTAGAGGGAAATACGATCTTTGGAGCTACTTCATGGTGATATATCACTTGGGAATTTCCCCATCCATCCTTTTGAGTAAATATATGTTCTCACCTTAATAGATGATTTTTCTAGATATGAATGGGTTTATTTTCTTAGAAAAAATTTGAAGTCTTTGAAATTTTTTGAGATTTAAATGCACTAGTTGAGAAATAGTTAGGAAATGTCATCAAGATTATTCGAATTGATAATGGGGGAATATGTCAACATTAAGTTTGAACATTTTTCACAACCGAGGGGATAAACATGCAACAAAAAATTCCTTATGCTCCTCAACAAATTGGTGTTGTAGAATGTAAATCGATTATTGAAAGAGATGGCTAGTTGTATGATGTACTCCAAAGGTATTACACCATGGTATTGGGCATAAGTAATCAACTATGCTTGTTACATACATAATATATTTCCTCACAAAGCTTTGAACGGTATCATTCCCTTTGAAGCTTGGATAAAAAGTGTTGGTGTTTGAGTTGTAGACCCAAAATCCCCAAGGTTTGATAATCTCTCAAGCACCAAGGGTGTCAAACCTAGGAATATTACCACAAACTTATCTTAAATTTGGTTAGCTAAGGACCAATGATTGAGGCGGGTAAGACCTCCTTCACTTATAGCTTTACAAAAATAAGGGTCGTTTCCCTAAGGTGTTGGATGATGATTGAAATTATCAAACATTCCCTTACAATAAACTACCATTGCACATTATATTCCAATACTCATGTCACAATATACCTATGTGCTAATTTGGACATGTAAGGCTAAGCTCCTTTTCAATAGATAATTTTTCATATATTTTTCAATGATTGAATTTGTATGATAACCCCTATTAGTTATTTCAAGCATTCAAACATGACAAAAAAACATACACACTAAGGAAGTTGAAAGATGTTTTAGTTGAATGATTTTGAGTGTGTTGAGGATGATGAGAGGGAAATTTAAATTACAAAACAATGTCAATCTAATTGGGCTATAAAGTCTATGTGTTCATATAAAACTTGAAATAACAAAAACCAAGGTGATGCATTAATCAACACACCATAAAAGACTACGATTCTCAAAATTCCTAAGTTGGGCTCTACACATACATTTATAAAAACCATAGGTAGTTTCAAAATATTAAAAGAGTCTACTTAGTAATCTATACTTGTATGCATTCAACTTTAATTTATTTTTCTTTAAAGATACCTTACAAAGGCTTTGTAAGGATTTTATAGTCATCTACTAGCTAACTAAACAACACACATCCATAAATGCATAACATACATATGGAGACACTCAATGAAGGTTGATTAAAGGTTTGGTTGAGTTGCATTGTACTTGGATTTCTTTTTCTAGAACCTATCTACTATCACTTGGACCTATAGCTCCTTTTTTAATTTAGCAACTCTACCTCTTGCACCTTGACCTATGCCTTGAGTTAATTAATGATATCTCAAGTTATAGGAATCTCTACACCCCTCTTCTCCAACTTATGGTTGATCTTTCAAAAAGTTGGTAGTCATAAATTTTTATGCTTACTCCATGAGCTTAACTTAGTCCTCAAGCCACACTTCTTACAAACTAAGGCCAACATCATGAATAGAGTGATCCTCTATCTACATCAAATCTTATGGATTATCCACATTATGTTTCCTATGAATGATCATAATGAATGGTTGTTTTCTCAAGTCATATAGTACCTAATGTGTGTGTGAGTTAAAGACCCATCCTCCCACTACTATTATCTCTCCATCTTAGCCTCATAATCCTTCTTAGAAATCTATAATAATTAATGAAGGTTGGATGGTAAGAAAATAAATCTACCCACAAATGGAGACCCATAAGAAAATCCATATGGAAAGGTAACTATCTACTAAGAGGGTGTCATGACTACACTAGGAGGTAAAGGGGAATGAACAATTAGGCTAGATTGTGAGAATGGTGCAAAATTGAATATGGGTGGAGGTTGTGTGGAAGGGTGTATGGGTATTCAAATGGATATTAGAGAGGGGGATGGGATATTTGTTGATACAAATGGTGGTTGAGTGATTAAAACTATTTGTGTGACGGTTACTAAGACAAGGGAAATCCCAATATAAGAGAGGAGTTATAAAGTAAGAAGTGTTTAAACTTGTGGGGGTAAGAAAGTGATAGTGGGAATAACTTTGAAGGAGAATAGGGAAAAATAACATATAACTAAGTTATTTAAATAATTAGGATGATCATTGTTTATCATGGTTCCTCTTTATTTTCTCTCTTTCTTCTCCTTTTGAGTAGATGAAGTGGGATCTTAGCCTCAAATCAAAGTTCTTAGTCCAAATATTGTGACTGCTTAGTGGATGGTGTATCTTTTTTTAGGGTGTTAGTGTTGTCAAATAAAGTTTGCACCCTTGCTAAGCTATCAACTATAGCAACCTATTGACACATGGGAACACTTCGAGGTTGTGGGTGACCTGGGAATGAAGTGGACCTCCAGATTACGGGCTGGTTCCCCTTAAGATATCTTGAGAAAACTAAAGAATGATAAGGAAAAGAGTAAGAAGGATATACTTGAATTTAAAACCTATCACTAATAGGTGATACACCAAAGATAAAAATATGACAATACTGCAGAAAACTCACAAAAAATCTCAATAGAGCTAAACAATCTCACAATACAGAGATTTATGTTTTTAAAAAACAAGTCTATGTGGGTATCTCAATCGCTCTAATGCTTTTAACACAAGGAAACAAAGATGTTTTCACAGATATAAATGCAATAGAAAGAGATCACTAACATAAACCAAATTTTATGACATAATATCCTTGCATCTAGTACTAAAGGAATCTAATAAAATAAAGGATCACACATAATTTTATCATGTAACTCACAACCAATCACTAAAACAACAAACAAAATCTATGAAGGAAATGACCTTCTATTGAGAAAATAAGGAGTCTCTATGTTACAGATCTATAATATTCATGAAAATGAGTTACAAAGTCTAAATAATGCTCTTTCAACAATCTCCTAACCAAGAACTGCTTTACAAAAAAGGCAAAAATGCCATATATACCAAAGAGTGTCGGCCCCTAGGGCTTACAAAAATATCCTCCTCCAAAAGGATCTGCCTTTAGATCTTTTGAAGGAAGTTAATGCTGCATCCCCGCTGTCCATGTCGGTGAAGAGTTGCTCCAGGAATGGCCTCCTTGATCTTTTGCAACGCCCGCATTAACTTCTGGTCTCGTGTCTATCCTCTAACCTCCCTGTTGAGCTGCTTTGAATGCTCTTGCGCTCAGAGCAGATCCACGTCGCTTTCATTCTGTTGATCTTCTTCGCAGGGGTCAAACCGCCACAGCTCCCCTGTAGCTCACTCTGATTGGTTGAACATATGCTTCATGGGGGCGCCAGACGGTCAAAGGTCATTCAAATTGAATCGCATGTCGGTGAGACACTGACCGTGTCTCCCCTATGCGATTATGCCCTTCAGCGGTTATCGGCATAGCTCACTACTGTCGGCAAGAGTTCATAGCGAGCCCAAAAGTCATATCGACATCCATAGTGGCGGTCACCCAGACCATCGGCAAGACCTTTCGCATTTGGGAAGACCTCACGGCGAGCCCTCATCATTATACCGCTGTGCTCCTTCGTCGGCAAGACACCCATGTGTCGGTGAGACCTTCTGCCGAAGGCAAAACACTATACCGAGACCCTTCATTGGTCGGCAGGATCTCATACTTTCGCCAAGACATCATGGCGACTCTACTTTCCTTTGGCCTGAGCTC